>KZ308513.1:674591-735674 GCA_000376725.2 Ladona fulva
ATATATATGTATATAAATACAAAAGGTGGCACCACCCAATTAGAATTAATAATGATAAGAAGTTGAAAAATGTACTAGGTTAAAGGCTAGGATTCTAATGTTATAAATAAATGTAATGTTGTTCCAGTAAGGAACAAACAAAGGTAAGAAAGACTGAGAGGCCTCTAGAAGGTAACAGTCGGCAGACTTAAATCACACTAGCAAGAGGCCCATTTAGAAGCAATTGACCGGAATGCATTGATGGAGATGGATGAACTTTTTGTCTATCAATTCGGATTTTTGACATATTTTACGATTAAATTTCCCAGAACCAGAAGTTGAAAATCTTGCAAATTTGCGCATAAATTCGAGACAAGTTTCATAAGAAGGAAATATTCATCGTTCAACATTCCATAAAGATTCACATTCTTAATGTTGATTGAAGATTTCGGCTTCGAGCTTCGATAAGAACATTTTTGTTTTCGATAACCTGTCCCATTGGACAAAACTAAGATGCGAGATGTTATTTTCTCTTGCGTACAAATAGATATGCTATATTTAGTCCGAATTCTATTCTCCCCGTTGAGAATCAACGGGTGCTTCAGCCAGTTCTACTATACTCGCTGTAAGAGGAACTATGACCGTGAAACGTGCATCGTCAATCGGTTATCACGAAGGCAGGCACGACGATGATTCGAGCTCTGTACTGCTTAATTCTCTTTACTTAGGCATTGGCTAATCCTTCTTTCCTTTCCAGAAATGAGTAATCTATATCCCCCTATGACTTAACGTGCATCTTTATCACAAGTTTCTGCACGAACAAAATTTGTCTTTGTAGATTTGATTCCACTTTTTAATGATAAAATGATCAATTAACTTATTTCCTCCAATTTTACGCTCAGGTAGAAAATGGATGCTTAAGAAATCCTTAAGGCCACCCGTTTAGTCCGGTTTGGATCAATGGAGGAGGAGTGAAAATGACCGCGTAACCATGGAAAAAAAACTCAGTTAACTAAAACATTAGAAACTTCTTTTTACTACCGCAGCGCTCTGTTCCAGTCTGCTTCCGGTCTAAAAGCTCTCTGGCCTCATTTCGTGATAGAATACGTAAAGTTCAAGTTCAAATGACAACTAAAAATTTCATCTGATTCGTTTTAAATTTGTAGAGAGAGAAGAGTTTGGTTGCGAAGAGCAACCAGATGCATCCGTCGGATCCAATTAACACCCAACATGTTATGTTTCATCGATAGCTTAGATAAGAGTGTTTCAAAGGTAATACTAGTTATACCAAGTAACAAAAGAGCAAAGGGAGCTTAGGGCCAGGTTAAATAGTGGGATTGTCATTTTGCCTTTTGTCTTATGTTTTATCTAGCGGATAGAACAGTATGAAAGATTTGGTTTATGATGTGTGGTTCGAAAAGGAAAGACTGACAGTAAAAGTACTGGTTGAATATCGTGAAAAAATCCTCAATGGAAGGCGTGTTCGGTAGTCAAAGGATAATGAGAAATGTGCGTACGAAATGGTTCTGAGAGAGATTAATATTAAACGACAGGAGTATGGCGATAAAACGTGTGTATTAGTGCGGTTACTTGGAAAGGGAGTAGCTTAATGTATTTGTAATTTATTAATCTCGTGTATTTGCAGATATTGATGTGTTACCGTCACTCTGAGCCATCTTAGTTTTCGCAGATACAGTTTTTTGACATATTTCTGAAACTAATTCCCTTGGAAACACTTTCCCGTCGCCTCAGGTTGCATTTCAGCTGATAAAATCGAAGGTCCGTATTTTATCTACATCACTGAAATTGAAATTGTCGTGGAATTGACGGCATAAGTAAATAAATAAGAAAGAAATAGAGCCTGAAATCAGCAAGATGACTGGAGTCCACAAGAGATCCACGGTTGCACCGAGGTTGTAGGAAATGAAATACGTTTAAACAGCTTTTAATTTCTACTAAAGGAAATACTCGGGCGAGTAAGGTTCCCCTATCTAGTAAGCTCCAGGGTGTGATGAACTCAATGATAGAGATTGCATTTCCATCGATCAAAGTTTTCACAAAGTTTTTGCAAGTTGAGTATTAAGATTTTTCCAAGATCTTATAACACTTTTGGGTAGAAATATTTCTTGCGCATTTTTCTCCACATTCAACCCATCCAGACCGTGAATCCTAATTATAGGAACCTTATGCGATAGTTAACTTATCTTCCATAAGTTCATGTCGGTAAGTCTAAATCTCCCTTGTTGTCGATATTCCATTAGGTTCCTCACAAATGTAAACGTTCAGTGGTGTTATCAATCTTCCTTTCAATAGAGTTCGTTAGAGATGCTAGCAAGCTTAAACATGTGACTCACTTCTTACTGATGCGTACAGACATTAATAACTTTTAACTGTTCATAAATGAAGGCGCGAAGTCCATTCGCTGGTCGCCAAACTCGTATCTCTAATGCTTGATTCGTGGTAATTTCAACGCTCGAAATCTACACTCCATGTAGTATATACAGTATATGAAGATAAAGGATTTTGTTAAAGGTAGGAGATACAAGCAAATAATACCAAGTTCAAATTATGCAATGCTTCGCACAATTTAGATGCCGTTTCAAATCCCCCCGTCAAGAAAAAACATCCGTTTTATGGAGGATTATTGCTTATGTGTATGATCCAGAAAGGTCGTTTGGTATTAAGAGACGCGATATCTATAAACGACTGCAGTGAATTTGTCTCGTGTCACGTATGATTTTCCATGCCATGAATCCGACTCGAGACGAATAGCCGCAAGACGAAATTGCCCTCCGATGAATTTGGATTCTGCTCGCAGTTGTTTCATATCGTTTGCATCATTCATCTTCCGTCCGTCATCACCAGGGCAGCGTTCGCCTTAACATGGGTCGCGAACCACCGAAGGAAACGCTACGAAATGGATTCCGGGACGAGAGGAATCAACAGCTTCACTTTTATGTCTCTGTGAAGATAAGCCGAAATACGAAACGAGTAACATGAGCCATGGTCCTTTATTTTAAAATATTTTTCATCGCACATCCCGATTCCCGAAGAATTTAAGTCACTCGCTTGATATTTACAATTAAGAACTTAACGGAAAATTTTAACTGGATCACTTGTGATTAAGGGTAGAAGGTTAAGTCAGTAAATCGATACCCCCAAACTCCATAAAAACACTTCTCAAATAACATTGCCGAATAATATGAAAAGAAAATATTTTTATGTTAAATTAGTTAACTTCCTCCAGGGGCTGTCAACCCCTGGCTCTATTATCCAATGAGGCGGTCGACGTATTCGTAGTGATTAAATTTCATCTGAATGAAGGAAAGGTATTTAATTTTTTACACAATTACTTCAATTCCTACTTTATACATCAATACGTTTCCACAATTGTGTGGAAAATCTTCCTTCCTTCAGAAGTTGTAATAAGGTTTTTTCTCGTTAATTTGCAATGTTTCCGGAGAGCTTTTGTGCTGTTGTCGTAAATAAATAGTAGTTATAGAAGATCAATCTTTAATTTGACTTTTCTATTTTCATATGGAAATAGAGATCGTTATAGATCTTTCCTTCTTAATAATAAATCTTGCAAACCAATTCATTGCTAACGCTCTTTACATGGCAAATAAGACATTCATATTTACGTTATTATGGACATAAACTTCATAACGTAATCAGACATATACGTAAAATTGTGATTAAATTATACTCGTCCAAGTAATGAAATGCATAATTGTCATAGTAAAATAATGAAAAAGATTTTGAAGGGACAGTTAGACAAACGGATAACCTATCAAAATTATACCGCCATTATATCGGGGCGCAAACTCCATCAGTTTCATTTACCTGAGAATTAGACGAGTGATGATACAGTTGTTTTCTACCTCAGATATCCATAACTATCAAGTTCGACTCAAACTAATACTGAGAAGAAATTGAGAATGAAATAATTATGAAACTGTACCTTATCACTGCTTCGTTATCCCTTGAGTATTAAGCCATTTTCATTTCTATTAATTTCCTAATCCCCGGCAATAAAGGAACACAGAAAAATAAAAACTTTTGAGTGAAAAGGTACGCGGAAATTCAAAAGATTCACTATACGAAGAGAGAGAATTAACGTAAAGAAAACAGGTAGGCTAAATTAAACATGGTAACTTGGTAGAAATCTTCCCTTCCTGTTTTTAAAAACACACTGACTGATATAAATTCTGGATTAATCAGAAATCTTAAAAAAAAATGCTTTTCCTCCTCATTACTTTCTTAGGAATGGCATCCGAGTCTTCCAAACATTTCTTCCATTTCTCATCTCTTTAATAGCGGCAGCCCCAATGTCCTCACCGAATTACCTTCGAGAAAATTTTACGCCTTACAAAGGTAAACCAAGAGCGAATCTAAGAATCTCGAGTCCGATTGTTTATTCGATAACTGACGTCATAACTTGCTGTCGGAGAGGCGATCGAGGTCTAGATATTTGGGTAAAAGATCCGTGCGACGAAAGGAGTATTTGAAATAAGTGGCAGTAAGGAATGGATAGAGTTGCTCCATCGGTTTTAAGATGCGGTCGACCTCAGAATGAAATAGAGATTTTCATTAAATCCTCTGTTCGAAGAGCTTCCCTCTCCTTTCTACAGGTGGATTCTCACGCACAGATAACATCGGAGCCAAGAACACAACGCTCTCCCAGACCTTTCGATCGTTAATGCGTCCTCTCCCCCTCCTTCCATCCCTCTTTTCCTCTCATTCCATCTTTCATTCCCTCCGCACCTTTGTCTTCGCTTATTTTCAATGACCCGAGCTCAAGACGCCCGTCGGCGATCGCCGGAGATTTCGGCCCAAATCCCACCTTTGCAAAATTGCCTCGTGTTTACGAGGGTTCTAGCATATTTATTTGTATGGAAACATTTCTATTTCTCTTTTGAACCTATATCTCCACTTGAACGTCGCTTGTCGATAGAAAGGAGGGAATGAAGCTCTGAAGACTTCGCCGTTGAAAATTTTCCTTAGAGGTAAACAGTCGCAGAGCTTTTCCCGTTTGGTGCCTCCTCCCCAAAAGCCCCTCGGTGCTTCTTTTCGTTATGTTTTGTTACGAAAAGGAATTAGCGCAACTTGAAATGTACGCTTAATTTGCTGTAGCAGGTACACAGAAATGTTCAACAACATTCGAAATACGAAAGTTTTCTCCTATCAGAAAGAAATAAATTACTTGAAAATAAAAATTTTCGCATTTTATCTGTGTAATTAAAACGGGAACGAATCGTATTAGCATGTATATATTTAAATTAAGATTGTTTTTGTGTGTATATATTTAAATACGTATTCGAAACTTCAGTATCCAATTGAATAACTGAGACAAAATGACCTTTTGGAATAATTGCGAATAGATTTATGTTGCTACATAAGGGAATAATCGACAAGATTTTTTTAAATCCATGCGTAACCTTGATGGAAACGGTTGGTGGCCTTAATCTTGCGGTTACCAATCACACAGAAAAATTAGAAGGTGATTAGATTTACTTTACGAATAACACAGACAATTAACTATGCTCTCTAGTATAAGTAAACTAAATAACCGTCCATTTTTGTTTACCGTGATGAAAATTTTTCGCAGGGTATAGTATATCAGCCACGTCACCTCATGGCTACACCTGTCTCCCATCTTCTTTGACATCGTCCTACTTTACAGGCCCTTACAAGTCGGAAAGTCCAAATATGGATCGCAAAATCTAACGTTTTCCTTGCGCTACCATCTTCTATTCTACGCGTAGGTCGAAATTTATAACAGTTTTTTCGTCCCCAGTATTTAGCTACACGATGGCAATAAAACTGGTCCAGGCCGTTTCATTTCATTGCCATTTCATTTTCTCTCGGAAATGTTCTCCCTTTTGCGTCTCCGACCGCACACTCTTTTTACTCCCGATCCCCCTCTTCTGTTTATTTCACCTTCCTTCTTTCCGCGTATTTCTCAATCTTCCCTCCTCCTCCTCAAGAGGGCGTTTTATCTCTCCACAAATATTCCCCAACTGCCCTCCCTCTTTTAAGGGGACAGGATTCCTTTTCCGATAGACGGAAGCCAAGGAGACAGTCGGTGGGAGAGGCGGAAGGGTCCGAGGATTCCAGCCTTATCTTGTCTGCCCTCTAACGAGACTGTTTCGGCGGGGCCCCCTGCCCCCTAATTGCGACCCACGGTCCCTCGACCTGCGTGTGGGCCTCGGGCGACTCATTTAGGGTCGCTTGGCAGCCGAGGCGCTAGAGGGAGGGACGTGGGCGGTGGATCTTCGGTAGGAACGGCCGTCGGACCGGAAGTGGACGTCAAGGAACACCCACTGCGATTCGATAGCGCGACATTTGCGATCGACTGAAATCCAGTCGGCACTCTTTCTTTTTCCGATCGGGAGTTCGGGGACGTCCTAAGGAAACACCTTTCCCGATATCCAGTTGGGGAAATATATCTCTTGGTTCCATTACATTTTACGGTTAAATTTATGTTTGGAAGCGCGAAAATCTGCTACGCAGAAGATAACATTGGGATTCGTTTCTTCTTGCTAGGAGTGTAGGTGTTGAAAACTGGAGTCCTTGATTCATTCGTTACTTTCGTCATATCATATTATACATATGCTAGTAAACGCCCCCGTCAAGCATGACGGAACTTAATTTAGTTTAAAAATATATCTATTATCGTACATATCTGGTCCTCCTAAGCCAAATACAGTCCGTCGTAAGATCATAATAACTCGATATATTTCTTACCATTATTTATAATATTTATTCACTGTTTTCAAGTCATAAAAGCCTACTTTACGTACATTTCTTATAGAAAAATATAAGAACTGGTTTTCATTTATCAGGAACATTATTCTCAAGGGTCTTATCGATAAATATATGGTCGCTCAAAAACATTTATTTCTAGGCAATACCCTTTTTATGTTGATAATCAATTAGTTCGATTTACAACGTAAATGGGAGATTATTTGTTCCAATACTTGCAATGTATTTATAATCCTTCGGTATAAAATTAAATCGGACCCATATCCGAACTGAGAGGAACACCCATTTATGTCGTTGGAAATACAAACTCAGCTTTCCATATTTTTGTGGTATTTTTAATCAACATCAACCAAGTTTAAAATGTTCTAATGCTTAAAATTTTTTTGTTATACGTAACGAAAATGAACTGGACAGATCGAAAGCAAGGTAATTTAGGAACACCCCCTCCAATATAGCAATTGTATCATGATTGTCCCGGTCTCCAACGTGTTTTTAATAACTTTCTATTTGTATGGAAAATATGCTAAAAATCTCTTTGTTTTGGAAGGCACACCTACATACATTTAATGTTGATCAGGGTTAAAGGAAAGGAAGGTATCTTAGTAGGTTGAAAACCTACGGAAATCCCAAAGGAATAACAAGTGTGAAAAATAGCGACACGTCTGGGACTCGAACCCAGGTCTCCCACTTTCCGGGCAGATATTCTAACCACTGAACACTAACCACTACGCGGCACGGTATTTCAGTGGTTAGAATACCTGCCCGGAAAGTGGGAGACCTGGGTTCGAGTCCCAGTCGTGTCGCTATTTTTCACACTTGTTATTCCGTTGATCAGGGTGTTTTTGAATTCTTCGATCCGATTATAAAATAAACAATGAAAACTAAATATAAAATAGCCTCTATTCGTATAAAATACATCTATTACCAAATATTATAGTATTTTAGGTATCTTGACCAACCAACAGGTAAGAGGTAGTAGAAGTATTCGTATCGTTAAAAGATCTTCGACAGCTGCGGTCATTTCTTACGGAAGCCCCCACCGGGGAATCGAACTCAGGACCGCTTTCACCGAAGTCGAACGCGTTGCCCAGGTTACATATACATATAATTCTATGTTTTGGTAAATTTTCCTTTTCTTCTTGCATCCTATCCCTTTTAACACGTTCTATTCTTTATTTAAGGATATTCCTCGTCATTAACTTTATCCGCATACCATGAATGTTTAACTGCCATATGGATTAACCTCTGATAGCCTCTGAATGAAATAGTATTCATCAGCTAACCGATAAATTAGGAAATTTTTACCTCGTAAGCAATCTCGTTAATGTAAGTGGCTAAAATGTTCTGTTAAGTTTCCCGGAACTACTTACTAATTAAGTAAATTCTCTAAGAAAATGATAACAACATTGAAAGAAAAGCCAACCTGAAGAGACGTCAAGGAATTACTGATAAGAGAAATAAATATGAATAAATGCTTCATTAATCACTTTCAGTGCCGTAATACGAAGTATTAACGTAAACAAAGGAATTGAATTCGAAGTTCATAATTCCCAGGCGCTACCACATTTAAAGAAGAAAATGACAAAAGACATTACCGCATGAATTGTAGTTATAAAACCTTCTTATAGAAAACTAAAATCCAATGATGAATGATTTACAATAGGCATGTTCATAATAAAAATTGTGGAAAATATGAGAATGCATGAGCTCGGATCCAACAATGGAATTAATCGTCAGGGGAACGGTTTGTTTACTACCTCAAAATTTTAGAATAGTTTTGTTTATTTGATCAAAATTCTCGCAATTTTGAACGAAAAACAATATTCGACGACCAAAATAAGAATTTTCATTCAATTTCTCTTCTCTTGGTACTTGTCTCTATATCATCCGAGTATTCTTTCTTATTTAATTTTGAAAAACAAACAAACCCTGCAAGCGATAAAAGTGAACTGAAATGCATGAGCTCGGATTCAACAATGAAATTCGTCGTCAGGGGGACCGGTTGTTTACAACAGCAAAATATCACAAAATGTTCGTCTATTTTATCCAAAATCTCGCAATTTCAAATCGAAAGCAATGGTCCACGGCCAAAATAAGAATCTTCATTCAATTTCCCTTCTTCTGGTACTTGTCTCGATTTCGTCCGGCTATTCTTTCTGTTTTAAATTTGCAAAAGAAATAAACCATACAAGCGGTAAAAGTGAGCTTTATGTGCATTTCTTATGGAAACAGTTTTAAACGTCTAGAGTCGAACCGGGGACAGGTATGAGAATAAAAAGTAGCTTATTATCTGTCCGGGGAAGACATTTCATGGTATTCAAAGTTTGAAAATTGTGCGACATCTGGTTCTCGAGGTTTAGGCGAACATACACACACATACAAAATTTCTACTTTTATATATGTATAATATTATTTTTGAGAAAAGTTGTAATCCCTCTTTACGCCCAATCCGACCTTTGTTTTGTTATTTCCTTAGATTTGTCTAAATCATATACCCAAGACAGGGCAATGCTGCCCGCCGCAGAAGATTTATTGGAACAGCTTATCTGTCGGTAGCCCCTGTCCGCAAGGGCTCAACCTCTTAAAAAATGGCTCACAGGGACTTTGAGACAGGGTGGGTGACGACCTTATCTCTCACGGCGCCAAAATACCTTTTCTCGAATTTGCTAACAATAATGACGAAAATTATAAGATAAGATCGCCGTTAATCTTAGAATATAATATTTACACTTGGAGATGGTATCTATGATTTGACATTCATCAATCCTTTCCATTTAATCATTGTATTTAAAGGAAAAGTATACATTTCACTCTACCCGGGAAACAATTGTAGACACTTGTTAGCAGCGATGTTTCTCCTAAATAGCCTTCTCTAAAAGAAACAATAAAAAAACATTTTTATCTCTGTTCATTCTTACCTTCATTTACTTCTGTTTTAGAGGTTTAAAAACACTCCGTAAGCCGTATTTCTGCAGGCGGAACTCGCGTTTAAAGACAAACTGGAAGCTTCGGATTACCGATTTCTGGGAATCACCCTATGCACATTTCAGAGACAATGCCTCCATCGTCAGGGGTCTCCTCAATAGGAAGTTTTTAAACCTCTAATTCATTCATAGCCGTGTTCCATCTTTCTTTTCAATCTACTTTTCTGTTGTTAAAATAGTTGTCTCTTGTGAACACTTATTTCTCAAGGGAACCATATGAATCTATTAAAGAGACAATTTCCCAATTGAGGTCGATCCTAAAATTCAGTAGCTCTTCAACACGACCTTCTCCATTGGAAAATAATAAAATATTATTGTCCATTAAGCTTTTAAATAAAACTAAGAAGAAACCAAAGCTGTTCTTCATCTGCTTATTTTATTGTGGTAGATTTTAGATATATATATATATATATACATANATATATATACTTGTGAAATCTACCGGAATCCAGACTAATTCATTTAGAGCTAAAATATTCCTTCATAGGCATTTATACAGCAGATGGTCCTAGATACGTACAGTTGGATTGCTTCATTTTCGTTTGACCTCTCTTATATAGTTTGAATTAGTAAAAATTATCTTCACATTTAACCATTGTTAATTGGAAAATCTGTGTTTTTGCAATATTTTGTAAACCGAAAATCAGAATACAAACCACGAATAGAGGCCTACTTCTGTGCAAATCCGTAATATTAAATAGAGTTAGCTAAAATGTTTACTTCGTTGACAGTTGTACTTATTAATCAATCTTAAAATAATTTTCCTAACAAGTTTGGCCTGTTATTCTATATCTTGTCAATAGCGATCAGTCAGTCGCTGGGTGCTAGCCAAAACAATCCCGGAAAAGAATAAGACATATATGTTTATATATTTGATAACATTCGTATATTATTCTCTCTTAAACATTTTTAAAAAATTTTTAATGTTAAGTTTTTCCCCATAAAAAATCGCTCGATATGCTTCGCTTTTTAAAGTTCAAACTTATCTAATTCAGAAGAAAACATGCCAAAGCTTTTGAAATTCGGTTATCAGCTGACGCTGAAACACGAGGAAAGTAAGCTCATAACTCCGTGGTGTTGGCTTGATTGTTTGACGAGTATATCCGTCAGCGATCCCATGACCATGACGGCATATGCAGTCAAGTGTTTAAGCCGCCGAGATGGATACATTTCGACTGGAAGGACGAGATGATCTTCCCGACAGATCGGCCAAAGAATCGATCCGTGTCCCGTGGAGAATCTCGCCTCAGTGCTCTTCATCCATCATCCCCATTGGCTATCTGCCCATCGCATCGGCCGCCGATTCCCCAAAAAGGCCCTCACTATCTGTTCACGCATCTCCCCCGGGCACACACACGCACCTTGCCTTTCAACCCCTTCGCCCGACACCTCCCTCCTCAGTGGCACTCCCTGGCGCCGAATGACTCTCCCTCGGGCCCTTCCACTCGACGGACGCCACCTGAGGCGTCTCTTTCCAGCAGGAGATCCCCGGTCACGCGCTCTTCCGAAAGCAGCGCCGATTCGCCCTAAGGAATTGACGGATGCGGAAACTTTTCTCATACAACCAGGAGCGTAGCCAGGGTGACTTAGAGCCATCAAGTAAACGCTGCATTGTCTACGATCCTGGGGCAACAATATTCCTGCCAAAATTCTAATGAAAATAGAGACTGGTTTATCTTAACATATACACCCTGCGAATCTCCGGTGTTGTTTGTATGGCATGGTTGCGAGAGGCAATCCTCCCGCGTTCTTTCGTTTATCGTTGCCTGCTTTCATGGGGGGTTTGAACCCCCCAAAACCATCCCCTTGGCTATGCCCTTGCATACAACTCATCTACTGCACATGTATAATAAAAATGTCCATTTTTGGAGCAATTGCACTGATATCCTTATTTTTTCACTTTTATAAATACGGGATGTTTCAAGAGAACCTTCCAATTTTGAAGTGATTTACTCGTAACTTAATATCCGTTAGCTAAAACACATCCAACGTACTCTTTTACAATTTCTTGGGCTATGTTGGTACTCTGTGTGCTACCGCAGACTTTTTCCCCTTCATTTCTGCGTTTAAATTCAAGCATGTGAACCATGCGTTTCTCCTTGATTATATACATCCAACGTAGCATTAGGAAGAGTAGATTCGTGAGTTTGACGTGATTGCAGGTATATTGCAGTGGCGCTCCTTCTCTTTGTTCCGTCGTGAACAACACGATTAATGCATCGACGATGAACGATGAGTCGTAAGATTCCGAACGGTGAGGAATTCCACGAATTGTATCCTAGGTCTGCTGACCTCGCTGGGTATGATTTTTCTCTCATGGGCGTGCATCGTCGACACTGTTTATGTGCCTTTACTTCCGACTGCTGAGGATGACCTCAAAATTGGATCACGGCAGCAGTGACCTCAGAAATGCTCGCGTATCTTCTGAAGGAAAGATCCTACCGCGAAAGGGGTGGCGAACCTATGGCACGAGAGAGAATATTATTGGCACGCGGAACACACTGCGACACTATCCTTGTTATGTATTCATTACTTGAAGGATTAAACGCCAGAGTAAATAAATTTTGATGCTGTTCATCACTGATATTGATAAAAGATTATTAACGTCAGTCACACGATCTTGATGCCATTTTTGGCATATTAAAATAGGTGATATCAGCACCTCTCTCAATGTTTGGCACGCAAGTCCTTTATATTTGCCAAACATGGCACTCTTGGCACTGAAGGTTCGCCATCCCTGTCCTACCACATGCCTAGTATCCAAAGAGAACCACATTGAGCACTTACCAACATTTTAGGTAAGTAGAAATCCACACTGTGTGATAACCGGTGTATTTTAAAAGCCGTTCTAAATTCCCGGTGTGATAACTGAAATATGTGTTGCCTCATGATATCGGATGATAACTCGTGGTACACATTTATCGCTTCTGAGATATCGATGCATATTTACCTTTAATCTTACACACTGCGAACGTCCCTTTCCTTCAGGATCTCATCTACTACATTCAACAATTCTTAATGGTATTTCCCTCTCTTTCGCACCACCCGCTTTGTCATCGCGCATAATCTTTGTTAATCTACGTTTATCCATCTTTCCATCAAAACCAACTACACTATTGGTCACACAACCTTTCTCATATTCTATAATCATCTATCCGGTCACTACACACACTGTCCCATACATAGAAACATGGTAAAGCTAAGATACTTTTCTTTTCATTCAGGCAGATCATGTAATTCATTTCAATTCAATTTATTCATTTACTTCTCCTGAAACAGCCAAATTCTGCTACCATACAATGAGGTGGGTTTCGCCTCTCTCAACAATCCCTTTCGTTTTATCGCTGACCACATGCCACTCGGTCTCCCGGATAGCCAAGTGGGCAACGCGTTCAATGAAAGCGGTCCCGAGTTCGATTCCCGGTGGGGGCCTACATACTAAATGACCTAAGCTGTCGAAGCACTTTTAACAATACAACTACAGCATAACATGAATCCGACGGATACATCTGGTTGCTCTTCGCAACCAAACTCTTCTCTCTCTACAAACTTAAAACGAATCAGATGAAATTTTTAGTTGTCATTTGAACTTGCACTTTGCTTATTTCATTACGAAATGAGGCCGGAGAGCTTTTAGACCAGAAGCAGACTGGAACAGAGCGCTACGGTAGTAAAAAGAAGTTTCTAATGTTTTAGTTAACTGAGTTTTTTTTCCATGGTTACGCGGTCATTTTCACTCCTCCTCCATTGATCCAAACAGAACTAAACGGGTGGTCTTAAGGATTTTATTATTTCGTCTTCAGCACCCATTTTCTACCTGAGCGTAAAACTGGAGGAAGTAAGTTAACTGATCATTTTATCATTAAAAAGTGGAATCAAATCTACAAAGACACATTTTGTTCGTGCAGAAACTTGTGATAAAGATGCACGTTAAGTCATAGGGGGCAACAAATTACTAATTTCTGGAAAGGAAAGAAGGATTAGCCAATGCCTAAGTAAAGAGAATTAAGCAGTACAGAGCTTTAAATCATCGTCGTGCCTGCCTTCGTGATAACCGATTGACGATGCACGTTTCACGGTCATAGTTCCTCTTATAGTGAGAATTTAAAAGGCTCAAGTCACGCTTAAAAGAAAACATACGTTACGCTCTTTCTTAATGTGTCCATCCCGTGCATCGCAACCACCATATATTTATGGCCTGTTAATCTTCACAAAGCATGTATCTTGAATAAATATCATTCTACGCCTAGTTATCTTACCAGTCTGGCTCCCCGTATCAGCATTTACATGGAAGTTATTCTGTTTGTTGTCAAATTTGAGGAGTCCATGATCAGAAAAACTTATCCGCAGTGCAATGTTTCACACATACACCATTTATCGAATGGTGTACGTGTGAAACGCCGCCTTTTTATCGAATTCGATTTATTTCCACACGTTTACCTCATTTTCATAATTTCAATTGATATTCTATTCTTCATCTATTGCATATCTTCACGAGTAGAATTCTTAGAACCTAATAATATGTACAGTGTAATAATACAATTAGCGTATAAACTTCACATTTGCTTTGGTTCTCGATTAATCTTGAACTTCGAAAACTAAGTTCAATATTTCTGCTCACAAATTTCTTTGCAGTTAACATATCTTCTCTAATTTACCGAAATAAGGTTGTTCATGGTAGTGGTAATAGTGTTAAAAGTTCCTGGTTAGCAGCTAAGGTCATCTTCCACGTGGATCCCACCGAGCATCGAACCCGGAACCGCTTTCACAATGAAATTGCTACTTAAAGATATATGCATCAATGGACTTTACTTTGAACATAATTTACAAGGATGGAGTTATAGAAAATGGAATATTTCTTGGAGAGAATTTATTAACCGAAGCGCGTATTCCTCTGGGAAGTACAGATCTATACCTACTCCAATTTTAAAAAGCTGAAAGCAACATTTCACCGTTAAATTAGCTGAAAATAAGATAATGTATAAGCCATGGACATATTCCTGTGTAGGAGGGACAAATGACCTGGTTTCTCTATAATAATCAAGCGAGCTTCTTCATCATGAGTGACACATACACATATTTTCATATTATTGCATAAATCATGACATTCGTTTGCTTTTTCATCGGTGACATCACATTTACCTCGTAGATACAATTTAATTTTTTTGGAATCATTCTAATACCAAATAATATTTAACTGAATTGCGTAAATTGCTCCTTCCTTTTTACAGTTTTTCTGGATTTATGAGTGAATTTCTGTTGGAATGAGCTCACACACTTCAAAATGCATTAATCAGAAAAAAAAATATGAAGCAGGGTAATATTTCCATATCTAGAAATTAATATTACTGGCTCTCTACAGCAAAGTAACAGTAAATAATTTTCCTAATTAAAATGAAGGTGAACCTGATATAGGTTTCATATTCTTCGTATCTTCAAATGATATCGATGTAGTTTTGTAGAATTAAGCCGTGCTAAGAAATCTGTCGTGACATGCTTTGGGACACTTGCGCAATGGTAAACAAAAGCTACTTCTTCGATTAATTTATTGCCTTGAACTGGATGAGAAGTTTAAATTCTTGAAACATAGGGGTAAGTATTAGTCACCCTCGAACTTATGCGAAAACCATCCATAAAACTCACGCCGAGAAAAAAAAAGACAACGTGTGCATTTGTCTCTTAAAATCAAGCGACTTCTATTTCAGGTGCCCGCGTCACTTATACATTCATTTTTTAAAGTTTTATTTACCATATCATGAGACATTTTTCGGCTCGCAGGACTTTATAATACCAGGAAGCCTGTGACAAAAAAAACTCTATTACAATTACATCATAATTAATGTGCTTTGATTGTTTAAACAAATATTTTCATAGTTTTTGTTTGATGAATCTCTTAATAATGATTGAATTCACTATATACTCATGCTGTGCAGAGGATGGTTTTATCGAATTTTAGGGAGGCGTTTTGGTAATCAGTAAATAGCATTACAATTTGTACATAGAATAACGCGGACCTTCAACTACAGAAATTAACATTTTAGGGAGAACATTTATGTAAAACAAGGAACTTTATATATTTTTATCTTCAACTGCCTCTCTTTGGGAATACTATTTTAAGGTGCATTTCCCTTTTCGAATGAAAGGTTTTTCGATCAGAGGAATAAAATACGAATTGACATCAACGAAAAGTATTGTTAATTGTAAAGGATTCATTTCCACAGACGCACTGGACCATGACCTTTCCCCATCGGAAGGAAATCTTCAGCATTCAGCTGCAATGCATAGGACGAATGGGAAACCATCTGGTCGTCCCTGGATTGAGAGTTACCTACATTCAAATAGTTTTACATCAAAATTATTCTTGAGAAATTGAGTTTTATTCGCTGAGTGAAATAAAAGAATTTTTTCTCATTTTGTTTTCACTTGACATCATTCATTCAATCAAGATAGGGGAAAAAATATTTAAATACGGATATTTGTGTCAGAAAGTGACTAAAAGGTCGATGTAGCCTATAAACCGTACGCTAATATATCGCAGGATACTACTTCGTTCTCGACGAAATTTAATTTAACAATTATCAGTGAAATTCTACCAATCTTTAATCTGTTGAAATCACGAATTCGGAATCTGCCGCTGATTCATCAGTTGTTTGATGGCGGCGACGGGCACCTCAATGGTTACAGGGCGTCGTGTGCGGTCGCCGCCGATAGGAAGGACCCCTAGCGGCGGCGCCTTCCCCCCGACTTTCGACACCACGACATCGATCCGAAAGAGCGTTACATTGGGCGGGGCAGGTGAGCAGGGGGCCCGTCACAGCAGGGGCCCAACCCCTCGCGGCTCCGAGCCCGGCGGGATGCCCAGCATCACAGGGCGACCCACGCCGCCCCCCCAGCGACCCGCACGCGTAAGAGTGCGACCCGTGACCCCGATGGGGGGGCGTGCCAGTCGTCGGCTCTGCGGGGTGGAGATCGGAGGGACGGACAATGGCAGATACAGCCTCTTTCTGCTTTTGAAGGACTCGGGGATTGCGGGAGAGAGCCTGTCTCCGGGGATTATCATGTGACAATATGGACTGAGCACCTGATACATACATTTCGCACTCGAGTGAAGGAGTGTTGCGAGTACTTACGGGCTAATACTAGCTGCAGTTCAATATCATAAAAATAACTAGTTAACGCCCCCGTCAAGAATGATGGAACTTAATTTAGTTTAAAAATATATCTATTATCGTACATATCTGGTCCTCCTAAGCCAAAAACAGTCCGTCGTAAGATCATAATAACTCAATATATTTCCTACCATTATTTATAATATTTATTCTACTGTTTTCAAGCCATGAAAGCCTACTTTACATACATTTCTTATAGAAAAAAATAAGAACTGATTATCCCCGAGTATTTAAATGGAATAATTCATTAAATCAACATTCAACGATGGCCTTAGTCGTCAAAGGGATGGGTTATTTATTTCCCAAAACTTTTAAGAATTTTACGTCTGTTTTATCAAAGTTCTCGCAATTTCGAATTTATATGAATGTTTCACGACTAAAATAAGATTCTATGATAATTTTCCCTTCTTTTGGCACTTGTATCAATTTCGTAGGACCATTGCTTCTAATTTAATATTATAAAAGAAACAACCTCTGCAAGTGATAAAAACGTACTTTACGTTCATCTCTTATGGAAACGTATTCTGTGCTCCTGGGTTCAAACCCCGGCCTTTGCAGAGATGAGAATAGTTTTCCTGGGGGATTTCAGCATCTTAGAAACACAATGTAGTTTGTTTCATATCTCTAAGTCAAGCCGTTTTGAGATAGATAGGGGGATGGACGGACGGTCAGACGTTTGCTTTTTATATATATCTACGAATTATCTTAATAGGCTATATATATTATCATAATCAGATGACGGATAATCCAATAATTTCCATTTAGAAACGGTTCACCTTCTTTACGTGTGAGATGCTAGATCACTGCTTATTTTCCCATGATACTGTCTGAAATAGATTTACATATAATTGCGGAGTGTTATCCTCAAGATAAAAAATGCATTTCTTATCTGTTTAAACGTACACTTTGAATATCTACCCTTATTAACGAACTGGAATCATTCATCGTTCACTATTTATTATGCGTTTTATTGCTCATTTGTATCAAGAATGATTTAGAATTTTCAATTACGTAGCGCGTTTCCCGAATAGATTGAAACTTATGATTCTCCGAGTGCATAATTATAGAAGACGTTAGCCTCGACAAAATCGCACAACTAATTTGCACATCACTCTTATTTCCTAATGAGTTTTCCTCTTCATCTGAACTTCTCTGAAGTTATTCAATTAGATTAAATAAAATAACGTCATCTGATGCTAACCATATTGCTACGAGGTTGAAACGTCAACTCAATACTCGGCTCTCTAAAGTGACTTAATGATCGAAGATTTGAAATTTATCATAATCTAAATGGATGCGATTATATGCAATATGTAACCTCTCGTATTCGGTCTTATTTCGCCGTAGGATTTTTTTCAAGGGAAAACTAAGTCAAACATGAATCGTCGAATCTTCTCGCTATGATCATACAGCGATATAGGAGCATTGCGATAGAGTTATAAACGTTCATAGAATTTTTTCCGCGAATATATGCAAACTTCAGTGATGAGACTCCAAAAAAGAATTGTATTTCAATAACATGACTATAAGCAATAGTAGGTCTAAGGATTCTGTGAAATTGAAAGCTGTGTCGTCCAATATTTTGGCTAAGGAAACATATAAAAGCCTATATCCACCGCGCGGGTCATTGGTGCCCTATAATTAAAGAATACATGGATGGGAGGGGGGGAAACTCTCATGCGAACAGATGAACAACGTATTCGCAAAAAGAATTTAGTTGAAAAGAAGTAAGACTGCGTAATGTTCAGTTAATTACATATTTTTACCGAGAGATGTTGGTTTTTGTATAAAAGGCTTGTTTGACAATTTTTTTTAAGGTTCACGAGAAGATTTTATCCTTTTGGTGAATTACACTTAGTGCCGCCAACTGGTTTGAACAATCCTGGTTGATCCTGGTTTAGAAAATGCTATTGTCCACTACTACGTTGCAAGCATGTCATATGGTAAGCAAAGGGTTACCTTAGGATATATCCTCGTAAACATTATTTTTAATATATACTGCTCTAGTACTGCTTTTAAAAATTATCCGTGAGATTATTTCCATCGATAAATCGATTCCATTTTCAATTTAGTGATGTTTTTGTTAATGATATGGATTGCTGGAAATATTTTTGCCCAGAAAATCATCAATATCTCGCTGTCCACTCAAGACTTCGCTGATCCTCCTTATGCTGGATTCAAAGTAACGCCTGAGTAAACCCTGGCCAAGCCCTCGATTCATAATAGGTGCGGAACACCGTGGTGTCATTCTGCCCCCAAATGGCACCGGCTTGATTCGGCGCTCTTTTTCCGGGAGAATTCAATCGTTCCTGCCCTCTTCTTCCGAGTTTTTTGGAGTTGGGTTTTTCCGAGTCGGCGACGAGGAAGGAGACCGAATCGTGCGAAAGATGGAGAAGAGGTCGGCGTCGTAAGAATGGCCGTCGCCACTGCCACTCTCCGCGAGAGGCGCTCGTGTCGAGAGAGTGGTTCGAAGGGGGCGCTGTACATCTATTTTTTTCCTTTTTACGTCTCTTTTTCGAAGGATTGCACGTGACCCTCTTCCGCGGAGCATGTTCTTTCTCTCTCTCTCCAGACGACACTCGACGAGGAAACCCCGCGCTCATTATTTTTTTAGCGATCGCGCTGCCACAAAAGGGAATTCGTCGACAAAAGAGTGCAGGGGCGCGTGCGCGTCGCTGGAGAAACGGGTGTCTATTACTCAATGGAACACGCGACCAACGAAAAGCCGCCAACCAGTCCAGCTCTTTGTCCTCTTGTACACACAACCCTCCGAGGTACATATCCCCCCCCAAATGCATTCCTCCTCCCACTCCCGCCCAACCCTACTCCATAACCTCTCCCACATTTCGGTTCGTCAGCAGAGTTTAAGCGTCACTTCCTCGGGGCGTATAAACACCATAATTAAAAGATTCCTCCCGGTTTTTATCCGAGTAAACCGAGTTATCTTAATTAATCGACCTTTTAACGAAATTAGTCCGTTTCGCGAGTGTTTAAGGAACGTTTCCAGCGCTGGAATGGGAAGGTAAACAAGGAAATTGTTGAGGTATCCCCTATCTCGGCTCCTGCGGATGAAATGAGGCCTAAAAATGCTTTAACATCTCCATCGGTGCATCCACTACACAGCACTTGTTTTGAGCTGTTTTCTTTAGCACGCGTTATTGAACGCCACAAAAGATGCTTCGTCGTCATGGATACTCAACTCAAGTTATTTTTCATGATTGCATGAACCTCATTTGCTTCAAAGGGTTATTATTCTCCATGAGCGAATGAATGTCCTTCAGTTCCGATTCGCGGAGATGGTTTTGATTTTTTTAGGGGCTCTTTGAAGCAATTTTACCACCAGTTTCTCAACCATTGGTGGGGATCGTTTTTAACTTCAAATTTCTAATGAAGTCACTTTGTGGAAAGCCTAAACGGAAACAGATAGATAGAGTCTTTATTGGCGAGGTTAGGCCCATATGGGCCTCTCTTCCACCTAACCTCGTATTTCATTATAATAAGTACAGAATATAATTATAACTAAAAGAATGCGGTGTGGGAAAAAACATTGCAACTGAAGGTTGCCAAAGAAAAAAACCACGTTGCGGGAAAACACCCACAGAGAAGGGGGGTGAAAAAAACCCGCGAAAACACAGTACATATATATTAAGACAATAAATAATACAGTAAATTTAAGGTAAGAATAAGTACAGCAAATGAAAATGAATTATAAACAATAAAATACTAAAATTGTAGGTTTAAATGTTACAGTTACAATATGAAGTTAAATATCTAAAGTTAACATCGTTTCGCTAAACTAATTGTAATGACATTATCAATTCCAAAATTGGATTATCTTATTCTAATTGTTATTATTTCAGCAAGAGGCACTCGTCGCATGGGCAATAACAGGATACAGGTGATGAAACCTTAGTAATTGTCCACAATATATCTCAGATACGGCCGGTTTCGCTACCAAGGTAGCATCCTCAGGTCGCCGGAGTTGAATAGTTTTTCTTCAAAGTTGTCGAAGAAAATTCGGTAAACTTTCAAAAACACGTGGTAGCAACTCTCAGTAGCTTTACTCAGAGGAGAAGATATCAGAAGCTGTAGAATCGTTTAGGAGGAGGTGATGAGACTTTTGAGCCGCAATTTTTAAACGCTCGACCATGTATTTACATACTTTTCGACAGGAGTAAAATCGCGTTTCATAGGCACTGCTAACTTACAGTTGAACGCCGTTAGCTTCAACGTTTCGTTGTTAACTATTTTCAATAGTCGGAATTTACCGTATTTCCTTCGCGAGGTCTTTGCAGATTTGTGAGAATTCAGAGCACTGAAATCGATCGGAAATAAACATATTGAACCACTAAGTGGGTCCCATTATTTTTGTACCCTGTGACCCCTCCCTCCTTTTCGTCGCCTTTTTTGTAGGTCTTCCGCAAATACTTCCTCTGCACCAGATTTCCCTTCACTTTAGACCAATAACCTGTCTCACAGAATGTTCCCCACTCTCACTTGCTTCCTTCATAACTGCTTTTAAACAGCCAGTAAATTTTTCGATCTCTGCTTCAGTTGATGTAATACAAGATTTCGATAATACAGATCACATATATTCGCTCAAAGATTCGGGATTTGCGTTTAATGACGGTCTAGGTCAACTATCGCGGGTTCGATAGGCGAATGCTATTGTGCAAAAATCGCTAATTTAAGGATTGCAGTGCGGAAAAGATTTTTCCCATCGCCTCTGGAGCTGGATCCTCTGTCGAATAAAACATAACGGAACCCTATGGATATGGAATAGAGTAAATCATGGGTGACAAATAAACAGTAATTTTCCTGGGACAATGATGCATTCTCAGAATAAATTCTTTGTTAAAGGAGACGTAATTTAAAAACTGCCATTTGCTGTCCAGGTTGATTGGAAATATGATTCTATATTCCTAAATTTCCGGTAGCCTCTTCACACCTCCAAAGAGAGTATACTAATATGAGATAAGCTATATTAATTTTGTGCATGGAGTCAATTAAGAAGTTTAATTATTTACTTTATGTAATGTCCTAATTATCAATACAGAAAAGATTAACAAAATACTAAAGTTTTTCTTATGAACGTCATCGGAGTCCTCCACTAGGTAAACTCTCCATGGTTACCGTTTCTACTGCATCTCTTCGTATTTGGTTTATGCTAATTGTCCAGATTTCGGTAATTCTACCCTTGATTTCTCTCTTTCTTCTTTCGTCCACTCAATGTCTTAAATTAAGGATGTTTTTCTCTCGCCGATCTTTTTTGACTCAGACTTGGTATTATAATATATACTTAAAATGGACTTTAACTAATGTTCACTTTAAAGCCGTATATTATATTGTATTGATAGAGTTAAAGTGAAGATTATAGTCAATGTAAGGGCTAATTTGTCATATATAGAAGATTAACTGTAATATTCACTTAAAATCTATCAAATCACTATGATAGCGAGCCATAAATTCACCTTTAGTTAATTTAAATTTAAATTATACATTTTCATACTGGGTCTTAGGCTCTCTTGTTACAGTAATTTCTATATTCCATTTAACAAGTTACATAGGCTTCTCACGAATTTCCAATTGCCTACATTCTATGTTGGTCATAGATCATCATCCAACTGAAATCCATACAATGAAGACATGTAACAAATTGCAAACATTTGAATCCTACATTAAATATGTTCTGAATTTTACGCATTTGCACACAGTAGTTCATAGTTTGCTTCAATTCAAAATAGTTTGAATAATTTTTAAATCACTCAATCATTAACCACAATTCGGGTTCTCAATGTCTCTTAGAATCATCTGAAGTGAGCCAGTAAAACTTGCCGCTAGGAAAACATTCTATCTATATAGTTTCCCGCGAATTGAGGACTTGATCAAAGGGGGACTTGGAGCTCTTTCTCACTCCTCAAATGAAGTATTTCCTCAGTTTGTCCAACGATCTCTTCTCCCCACCCAATCTCTCCCCTTCGGCCTCTTTTGTAGCTGTTCAGGAGAACAATGCATTTGGGTATTTCACTGGTGAGGCTTTTCTGACGCGCCCTCGCATGGAAGGGATAAAAAGAAGTTTTGAAATGAGGCGACCGCTTCCCGATGTTTATTTGTTCTTCATGGATTACAGCAGCAAGTATTGGATATGCAGAGATACGCTTCATCTTGGATCCGTTCAATCAGACCGATCGCATACGATTTTATACCTAAGCACAGTAATGGATCAATCGTAAAAGTTTTTTAGCTATCTTTCCGAATGTATTCATTTTAATTCCTTCACATCGCTACTCTTTTGACTCTCCGTCAAATATTTCGTTAGGACCTCAATATACAAAATACTCGGGTTGCTATCACCCGGTATTAACCTTACTTAATGTGTACTTAACGAAAGTTTTCTGGGTATCCTTGGATGATAATCTGCTCTGCAAATTGCCTGGATTACGGTAGGCGGGAAAAAATTGCTGGACAATGGAAGGTAAAAGAAAAAAAAATGAGTCCGCCGAGCAATAACGCTGCCATAGCATTTTCATTTTAAGAAACTATCAAGAAAAGGTGCGGTGAAAATTTAATTTGGGGAGCGAATGGAAAAGCCATCCAATCTATTCATATCAGCTTAGATTGTACTATAAATGTAATTGTCATTTATAATTTGAGCATAGAGGAAAATAAAAGACAGCTGATAAGGCTCCTTCCGAATTTGAGAGTCCTTTCTCTATTTTGTTTTACTGAGCGATATTAAAACTTTTCATCGTAAGATTCATAGTATAGAGAATTGAGGGTATATTATGAATTTCATGTTTACCTATCGGAGTTGGTCATGCTTCACGTATCGACGTCTTATTCATTAAGAGTTTGGCGTGCAGATTGGTACTATATTGGCAAACAGGTATAGTTGTTTTCATCAGTGTGCTGATACAAAAGAAATTGGTTTCATGAAACTCGTTTCTTGAAGTTGGTTTCATGAAACTGTTACCTTCAATGGACGACCTGCCTTAGATCAAAACGTGTGATATATCTTTCGCAGTCGTTTAACGAATTAATAATGTCTGTTTAAAAATCAAACAGTGGGATTTGCCGTACCAGAGAGCACCGGATGTTCGACAGTACACACATACGAACAGACGGATAGAGGAAGTTTCGAAAGGTTGAAATTGAGACTTTAAAGTCTCACAATAATTTCCACATTTGATCGCAGAAGCAACGAGGGGCGAAAGAAGGAACCGTCTCTCTCCCACGCCCCTCCCCAGTTTCTTCTTCTTCTTCCGATCTGAAAAGGAACACGTGGCCCCTCCCCTAGGGCCATTCTCCCTTTCAGAGGGCTCTGTTCCCTCCGCGGGGAACCTCTCCTCGAGTGCTGCGCGTGCCCTCATTACGCCCCCACCGCTGCACGCGCCTATTATGCTCCGTGTTTGTCCGGATGACTCTTCCCCTCGGATTTCTCTCAACCCTTAAATTCCTCCCCTTACATTCCACTCCCTCGCTTTCTTTCCACCCCCACCATTCCTCCACCCACCCTTAACACTGTTATACCCTACTTAAGCGGATAACCTACTGGAGCCTACGTAACCCCAACTATGTATTAATGATTTCGAGGAAGGATGCGTTCTTGCATATGCTACTGGTGAAGGATATCGAAGCTATGTCTGATATGCTCAGGGCATCGAACCGAAGACAACGTTGTCTTTTCCGGAGGCCGAAACCGATTCGAAAAATTAAAACTCTTGAATCCGCAAAACGTTATTTATTCCTTCCCAATTTCGGATCCAAGCAATGACGTTGTAACTAAGGGTGAGTGGATGAAGCAATACTGTCTGTAAAGTATTCAGCCCGAGGGCCGGTTGGGACCTCATCCCCTCCACCATCAGCTACGGATAGCTAGGAGAGGGAAATGAGGCTTCCTAGGCAAGATGAGGAGTGAGGTAGTTTGCCCTTGCTTTAATCACTGAGCCAGAATACTATAAGCATAATCTTCCTCCCGAAGGCTTGTTTGAACCTCATCCCCTCTTCTATCAGCTACGGATAGCTAGGAGAGGGAAATGAGGCTTCCTAGGCAAGATGAGGAGTGAGGTAGTTTGCCCTTGCTTTTCTAACGCCCGCGTTAAAGAAGCACAATGACTCTACGAGTAAAAATTCTCGTAATATTGCGTAAGGAGAGACATTAATTAATGCTTTTATTCAGCATAACTCATACCTCAGTAGCTTACACATTATCATAGCCATGAACAAAAATTTATCTTCTATCTATATATATAAAGCGGAAATTCTGAGTATATGGGTTTGTGTGTTTGTTTGTCCGCGATTGGAGTCCACGCCGTTTGTCCGATTTGCGTCAAACTTTGCGTACGTGTTCTCTGAGACCCGGAAGGAAGTACTGTCACCTTTTCATTCGATTACTATGCTGAACCAAGATCGTTCAGAGAGATTTCCATAAGAAATGCATGTAAAGATCAATTTCATAGGTTACAAACTTAATTTCTTTTGCAAAATTAAATTAGAAGGAATACTCGTATGAAATCGAATTAAGTACCAAAAGAAGGGAAATTAAATACAGATTCTTATCATGGTCGTGGTATATCGCTTTCGATTCGAAGGTGCGAGAATTTAGACAAAATATACGAATATTTTGTGAATTTTTGAGGTTGTAAACAACCCGTCCCCCTGACGACGAATGCGATTGTTGATTCCGAGTTCATGCATTTTCCCATAAGAATACATTGTGTATTTAGGCCCATTTAGAAGCAATTGACGATATGAAGAGGAGGAAATTATTCAGTGATTTTAACTATTACAGTCACGAACAATTTGTAGTGATGAATCGCAGGGGCAACAAACACACTCAAAGCACCGTAATGAATTAATGGAGGTGAATGAGTAACTTTCTGTCTATCAATTCGGACTGTTGACATATTTTATGATCAAATTTCTGAGAACCAGAAGTTGAAAATCTTGCAAACTTAAACATTAATTTGAGACAAGTTTCATACGAACAAAATTCCATAAAGATTTACATTGCTATCCTTGACAGTAGATTTCGGCTTCGAACTTTGATTAGAAAATTTTTGTTTTCGATAACCTGTCCCATTGGACAAAACTAAGATGCGAGATGTTATTTTCTCTTATGTACAAATAGGTATACTATATTTAATCCGACTTCTATTTTCCCGGTTGATAATCAATGGGCACTTCAGCTAGTCAGTCTATCTGTATATATAAAGCGGAAATTCTGTGGGTTTGTGTGTTTGTATGTTTTTCTGAGATTGGACTCCACACCGTTGGTCCGATTTGCGTCAAACTTTGCATACGTGTTCTCTGATACCCGGAAGGAAGTACTGTCACCTTTCCATTCGATAACTATGCTGAACCAAGATCGTTCTGAGAGATTTCCATAAGAAATACACGTAAAGTTTGATTTTATCGGTTACAGACTTTATTTCTTTTGCAAAATTAAATTAGGAGGAATAGTCGTATAAAATCGAGATAAGTACCAAAATAAGGGAAATTGAATACAGATTCTTATTATTGTCGTGGAATATAGCTTTCGATTCGAAGTTGCGAGAATTTAGATAAAATATACGAATATTTTGTGAAATGTTAAGGTTGTAAACAACCCGTCTCCCTGACGACCAATGCGATTGTTGATTCCGAGCTCATGTTCTTCCCATAAGAAGACATTTTTTATTTAGGCCCATTTAAAAGCAATTGACGATATGGAGAGAAGGAATTTTTTCAGAGATTTTTAACTATTACAGTTTACCACTATCAATAATATTAACGCGACTTTATTCGGGCGAGTTTTGGGCTATCAATTCTCTTCTAATCTAATCTTGGTTTTCAGTGATCAAGTTTTAACCAGTAAGGATTAAAGAGGAAAAGTTAAAGGTATGACGTATGCAACCCGTGCATGCCAACTATAATAGAATCTATAAAGGAACCTGAGGAGGATAACGAAAACGGGATGCTACAATAAGTACCTCAATTTTTATCCTCGCGTTTAGTAGGCAGCAATCTTCCCACTTAATACTGTTTCCAAACCTTTCAAGGCTATCTTCCATCCCTATCATACACTGCTGATTTGTACATTTATCGATCGCACTGACATGGCAGTATGCAGTACAGTTGTATATAGTATAGTTACGTACAGGAAACTTCCATTTTAGACGAAAACAGAAATGGTGCCCATTACAGATATTCTTGCTGTCGTCCAAATATCTCATGCCTGGCAATCTTAATACACGTCGTACACGAAAAACTATGCTTGCTATAGATTCCGTCTCCGCCCTAGATATGGTTACTTCCTACGTAGATTCTATAACTATGATAAGGTCCCGAACAGAATGTTCTTAGTATATTTCAAATAAGAAATGAGATCTTTTTATGAAAAGAATCACTCGAATGACCTTATTTTCGCTTAGTTTTTTTTCCTTCCGAGGTTGATCGTCGACTGTTTCGAAAACATCAATCTCGTAGACTCTTCTTGTGAGAGGTGGTTTAATTATTTCGATGAGAGAGGACTGCCAGATGAGAATCAGCCGAGCGTGAAGGAGACAAGTTATCGGCTGAAAGGAGGGAGAGAGAGAAAATGATCCCCGCAGCGAAAAATACATTTATGGAGAATGCGAAAAAAATACGTCTATTGGAAAGTTGTGTCATAAATATACATTTCGTCATAACTAGGAAATATCCTTTTGAAGATCTATTAATTGCCTTTTAAGGGTCCAATTTACACTTCCACATCTTTCAATTTTGCCCCTCTCTCCTTTCACCTCCGAAAATTGTTGCCTAAAATCGAAAAAGGGAAGTTGATGTACATCTACTGTTTAATTACCGGACTTGAAATGTACAAAGGCGCACAATATCATTTCTTACATTTTTCCATGGATATAATCAAGNTCTTTCAATTTTGCCCCTCTCTCCTTTCACCTCCGAAAATTGTTGCCTAAAATCGAAAAAGGGAAGTTGATGTACATCTACTGTTTAATTACCGGACTTGAAATGTACAAAGGCGCACAATATCATTTCTTACATTTTTCCATGGAAATAATCAAGCAAGACGAAAAGAAGTTTCACATTAAAGATAAGGGTTTGGGCGAAATTACTAACGATAATCGTGTATAAAACGTACACACGATTTTCGCAAGGACATCAATCACTGTCCTCAGATCATACATACATAAAAAGCTAATGTCTGTCCGTCTGTCCGTCCCCCAATCTATCTCAGAAACGGCTTGACTTAGAGATCTGTAAAAAAAACTGTATTGTGTTTCAACGATGATGAAACCCCCAGGAAATCTATTCTCATATCTATAAAGGCCCGGGTTCGAACCCAGGAGCCCATAATACTTTTCCGTAAGAAATCTACGTAAAGTAGGATTTCGTTACCTGCAGAGGTTGTACCTTTTACAGAATTAAATTAGAATTAATGGTCCTACGAAATTGAGACAAATGTTACAATAAAGGAAAATAATCACAGAATCTTAATTAAATCGTGAATCATTCCAATAAATTCGAAATTGCGAGATTTTGGATAAAATAAACGAATATTTTGTGATATTTTGTGGTTGTAGACAACCGGTCTCCTTGACGACTAATTCCATTGTTGAATCCGAGCATATGCTTTTCAGTTCACTTTTATCGCTTGCAGGGTTTGTTTCTTTTGTAAAATTAAATAAGAAATAATAATTGCATGAAATCGAGACAAGTACCAAAAGAAGAGAAATTCAATGAAAATTCCTATTTTGGTCGTCGAATATTGTTTTCCGCTCAAAATTGCGAGAATTTCGATCAAATAAACAAAATTATTCTAAATTGTTGAGATTGTAAACAATTCGTCTCCTTGACGACTAATTCCATTGTTGAATCCGAGCATATGCTTTTCAGTTCACTTTTTTTGCAGGGTTTGTTTCTTTAGCAAAATTAAATAAGAAGGAACAGTCGCGTGAAATCGAGACAAGTACCAAGAGAAGGGGAATTAATTGAATGAAGATAGTTATTCGTCGTCAGGCAATAAACCAAATTCTGACCACCAAAAGGTAAGTTACTACAGATCTTTTTCTTCATGTTTACTTGTAAATGAAAATAACGAGTGTGTGAAGTTATTTCTCCGCAGAAGCAATAACGTACTTGATTAAAGATTATGAATTTAATTCAATGTGATTTTCACGGGCATATATTCTTAATACCACCGACATCAAGAAAACATTGTCTTAGAATATCAATCATAATCCATATACAACTTTCGTCCTTACTNGTAATCGACTAGGTAAATAGAGTCTTGGTGCATGCACCCCCTGCCACACGCCGAAAGGTGGCTAGCAGGGTATACACATAGACATAGACAAACGTAGTTAAGATTGAACAGTTTAAATTTACATAATCAGACATCAATTACAAATCTGAGTAATATATTGCTCCCTACCATTCTATCTTCATGGACTAACTTAGTGATACAAATTCATAACAACGGCGTTCCATCGGTGCTATATCAACTATTTTAAATGTTCCTCTGTCAATCACATACGTGCCAACAGGAAGGGAAACATCAAACAGGAATTATTGCGAACAGAACTAGCGTGAACTGGAAGAAAATGAGGGAAGAGAAGATATGGAAGTGAACAGAAAGGAAATAAGGAAAGAGAAGCGAAATATAAAAGCAGAAATAAAGATGGGAGAGGGGTGGAAAAGAATTCGATTGAGCGAGAGAAATTGAGGGACGTATGAAAGAAGACTTTGGGACTCTCTTTGGGACCAATTTGTGCGCAGCTGAGGGAATTTTTCTGTGGAGGTGAGGGAAGCTGTGTTGAGAGGGAGCAGAGAGGGGAAAATGAAAAGGGGGATCGATGGAAGATGGAGGAAAAGAAAATGATTTCCAGGATTCGAGTTTCTGTGGAAGTAAACCAAACGCTTTCGAAGGTTTGAAGACCTTTTTTGTCGCTACATCGTTAATATTACAGCAATTATTTTCCATAGGCGTGTTCTTTCTGCTTCAATTTAATTCTGCCAAGGAGCACTAATATCTCTGTGAAACGAATGTTATAAAAAGATGTTCATTCCATTGAGATAATTAATAGAACGAAATAAGATGGTAGTTAAAATAAAATTAATATGTTTCCATAAGAAATGCATGTAAAATTCACTTTTATCGCTTGCAGGATTCATTTCATTTGCAAAATTAAATCAGAAGGAATAGCCGTACGAAATCGAGACGAGCACCAAAAGAAGGGAAATTGAATGTAGATTCTTATTTTGGTCGTGGAACATTGCTTTCGATCCGAAATTCCGAGAATTTTGATAAAATAGACGAAAATGTTGTGATATTTTGTGGTTGTAAACAACCGGTCCCCCTGACGACTAATTCCATTGTTGAATCCGAGCTTATTATTTTATCCCTTGCAGGGATTGTTTTCTTTTACAAAATTAAATAAGAAGGAATAAACACATAAAATCGAGATGAGTACCAAGAGAAGAGAAGTCGAATGAAGATTCTTATTTTGGTCGTCTAATATTATTTTCTGGTCAAAATTGCGAGAAATACGATGAAATAAACGAAACCATTCTAAAACGTTTAGATGGTAAACAAGTCGTCCCCCTGACGACTAATTCCATTGTCGAATCCGAGCTTACGAATTTTCCAACGATTTCCTCAGATTCGAGTGAGTCGCACTTCGTTTGGTGTTATCGACATTTACTTCCCATCGATTCTTAATGGGCAGTTGAGCTATTCTGAGTGTGGGTGTCTATGGAGAAATGCTCGCCTAGAACTAGAGAACCTAAAACTAGAGAATACATTATTTTGGCCGTGGAACATTGCTTTCGATTCGAAATTGCGAGATTTTGGATAAAGTAAACGAATATTTTGTGATATTTTGTGGTTGTAAACAACCGGTCTCCTTGACGACTAATTCCATTGTTGAATCCGAGCATATGCTTTTCAGTTCACTTTTATCGTTTGCAGGGTTTGTTTCTTTTGTAAAATTAAATAAGAAATAATAATTGCATGAAATCGAGACAAGTACCAAAAGAAGAGAAATTCAATGAAAATTCCTATTTTGGTCGTCGAATATTGTTTTCCGCTCAAAATTGCGAGAATTTCGATCAAATAAACAAAATTATTCTAAATTGTTGAGATTGTAAACAATTCGTCTCCTTGACGACTAATTCCATTGTTGAATCCGAGCATATGCTTTTCAGTTCACTTTTTTTGCAGGGTTTGTTTCTTTAGCAAAATTAAATAAGAAGGAACAGTCGCGTGAAATCGAGACAAGTACCAAGAGAAGGGGAATTAATTGAATGAAGATAGTTATTCGTCGTCAGGCAATAAACCAAATTCTGACCACCAAAAGGTAAGTTACTACAGATCTTTTTCTTCATGTTTACCTGTAAATGAAAATAACGAGTGTGTGAAGTTATTTCTCCGCAGAAGCAATAACGTACTTGATTAAAGATTATGAATTTAATTCAATGTGATTTTCACGGGCATATATTCTTAATACCACCGACATCAAGAAAACATTGTCTTAGAATATCAATCATAATCCATATACAACTTTCGTCCTTACTTTCCATGAAATGAGGTGCATTTTCCTAGAGCATCAGTGATAAATTCCTTGTAAATAATAACCCCATATCTCGACAGAGCTAAAAAGATAATAAATATAGTCGAATGCCTTAAACCTAATTTACTTAGTAAATTTAGCATAGGGTGGTCTGAATTACTTTATGTAGAGTAGCAATGGTTTAATCGTTTCCAATCTCCATCTAGTAGGCTCCTAATACTTTCTGATCAGTGACTCGTTCTGGACTATGAGTCACCGATGGAAGCAGAAGACCGTGAATATTGGGAGAGAACATTTGAAAATACAAATCTGTAAAATTTGGTAGATTTCCCGTACTTCATACGATCACGTCATCGCTTTTGATAACTAAAGCTAAGTGGTGGACGAAAAAGGGAATTCCCTTCTCAACTTTCAGTGAAATGTCTAGTAAGGAAGGGCAAATTAATACACGCCATTCGAGTACTTCGTAAATTCATTATTGTTTAAAATCGAGGGTTGGAGCGAAGGGAAGCTTTAACTGAAGAATACAATGAAATTGTGATTAAGAAAATAGATTCTTAAAGGAAAGTTGATGGATAAGAGGAACAGACTTAATGTTACAAGTAGCTGATGAAGTTGTGAAACGGAGGTGTTGTTAAAGTAAGTGAGTTTCAAAGCAAAATTTGGGTAAAATCAATGTGAAATATCAATAATATTCACCTCTTTGTTTCACGATTTTTAGGCCCGGTATCGTAACGTAGGGCTCCCGGATAGCCAAGGGGCCAAAGCTTCCGACTTCGGTGAAAGCGGTCCCGGGTTCGATTCCCGGTGGGAGCTTACGCGCTAAATTACCTCAGCTGTACAAGCACTCTTAAAAATACTGCTACCGCCGTAATGTTCACCTGAAGTGTACTTAAACTAATATTTACTTTAGGGCATTTTTTCACGTGTTTTTGAGATAAATTGAAGATTATAGTTAATATCCATTCAAACCCATCGCATAAATAGGAGATTGACTATAGTCTCTGCTTAAAATCTACCAAACTATATAACACTGGGCCCTGAAGTGAACATTTGTTAAAGTATATTTTAATTACACATTATAAAACTGGGCTTTAGTCGGTGACAATTTGATACAGCTCTTACCATTATCTCTTCATCGAAATACGCAAATACTTTCGCCCTAACCATGATTCGAACCTCTGACCTCAACGTCGCTAGGTTTCCTTCCGGGAGACAGAAAACTGATTCTGAGATCCATGGTAGCATAATGAAAAATATTTCGATTTATTTCATGAACAGTGGAAATGCTACACGGAGCCAAAGGCCCACTCCCACTTTCTGCTATAATTTCTCTATTAATTCATTGCTTCGTACAGCAGCCGATATCCAATGCAATATAACAGTATTTATATCAGTAATAACAGGTAACTCGTGAGACCGAGCCTATCTGTGATGTTTGGTTTATTTTTAGAGGCAGAGACGGAGGAAGAAATAAAAACGGGAGGGGGGGAGGGGGATGCATTGAGGGGGAGGGGGTGAGGAAGAGTGTAGGAAGGGAGAAGGTTGAACAGGATCGACAGAAATTCCGACGCAAGCGCCGTAGCGACTTCCTAATTAAAACAGAGCCTTCAGCAAGAAGAGGCGGTTTCCAAGGAAGAAAGGGGGGAGAGCATCAAAGGGGATTCTGTAGACGAGGGAAGACAAAGGAGGGGGCCACTTGTGCTCGGATCCGCTGTCGCTTAGATCCGCTCCTTCGATTCGACCAAATGTCCGCTCTTTTCGGGTGCCATTCCGCCTCGATGATTCCTCGAAGACAAGTCGTAGGGTCCCGAGCAAATGCTGCTTTGGTCGGAGTACGATTTTTATCGCGAATGCGAGGAATTTAAGCATAAGTTGCTGATTTCAAGAGTGACTGGAATTATAATGCATCGAAGACTGGAGTAGTGAATCATTCGAGCATTTAATTCTATGTAATACGACCATGAGTTTATGCACAAAACCAGGAGCGTAAACCATACGTAACTTAACAAAAGATCGATATTTTTTTGTTCGTAAGATGAGGCAAATGAAAGCAACAACCAGTTCGTAAATTTCTCTGTCATAGAGGCATATACATGCCTATTTACATGTAGTTGATGGATGATTGCTATAACCGTCAATAACTTCGGTATCGCAACAGTCTCTCTGCGCAGTATTCAGCCGGTTGAAACCTCATCCCCTTTGCCAATAGCAACCAGCTAGAAAGAGGGAATGAGGCTTTTTAGGCAAGATGAGGAGTGAGGTAGTTTGCGTAGTAATCATTCCAAAGTTCGGTTGAAACCTCTTCCCCTTTGCTGTTAGCTACCAAGAGCTAGAAAGAGGGGATGAGGCTTTTTAGGCAAGATGAGGAGTGAGGTAGTTTGCCCTTGCTTTCCTCACTGAGCCAGAATGCTGAGAGCGAAACAAGTCCACGTAATTTATGCATATCATCAAAGCCATGAGCATCTACTGCTGCCCTTATCAAGGCATATAATATTCGGATACATTAATGGAAAGGTGGAAGTATTCTTAACGGATTGATTTATCAAGTTGTACCCGCAAAAGCTGCAAATCTTACGAAGACAAATCCGCATTGAAATGATCAGATTCGACAGTCGTAAATCTTATTTTTTTTATACAAATTCCATGGAAGCGAGATGAGCTAATCAAATCAGTTTCTCTTTTGTTGATTTTCGATCAGTGATGCTTACAATATTCGTAGCCATTCAATTGAGCACTGTGGTTACAAATTCATATTAAGGTGTCCATAATTAAAGTACGATTACTTGCACATTTCAAGATGAGGATTGAATTCAATCTTAAAACTTTGCAAGATAATCCCTTTTTCTAAATCTAAAAAATGTAAGTTATTTCCGTAATTGGGACTCCCTTAAGGCAATGTTTCTCAACCGGTGTGCCGTAAATAAGCTTTTGGTGAGCCGCATAGACCGAGGGCGACATATTCTTGAAACTATACATTACCTGTGCGCATTATCTATTTTTCAAAACATTGTTTCGCACAATGAGAGTTAGTAATAAAGCACTACACGTAATATCTTATTCCACACTCGATTTTGTATTCTTTTTCGATTTCAATTTAGAATGAAACTCTTTAGGGTATGGATTATACCGTGAATTTGGTGTAACTCAACATTTGAAGCCGCGAAGCTTAAGCCAACATGAAAGGGTGCCGTAGAAGAAAATGGTTGGAAAGAATTACCTTACGGAATTACCAGAGGACTCTTGGATAGAGGAAGAACAAATAGAATAATTTTTCAGCGAAATCGAGCGAACCAAACTGAAATTCCAAACCCATACACACCAGATTATCATTACTCTGTTTACAGAGAGGACAATAATTTTATCACGATCATTAAATTTCGCTTCAACTAAAATCGAAAATAGTACAAAAATTTTTGATCGAAAATTGTATATTATTTCATCAGAGATTGTTAAATTGTAAAATTAAGTATAAGTAAGAACTTCAAATACCAATTCTTCATCTTGAGTTTGAAAAAATTAACAGCTTAATTTTGGACGTCCCTTTCATTTCCTATCAACACCAGTAATAACGCGGGCCACTCGAATTTTTAAATGAAGCTACATTTCACGTCATTAGCAATGATTACATCACTAGCAACTAAACAAGTGTTTAATTGTTTTTAGTGTTTTATTTTATATCATAAAGTTTTCTTAGTGCGCTCTGAGATTTTGTGACAATTTCTTTATCTTACAGAAACCTATTGTAAGATAAAAGTGGAGTGATACCTTTCCTTACCATAGAAAAAAGTCTTATTGAAATACACGGCAAAGTTTAGGGTGAGACCGCTTGGGAAAACCGCTTGACCGCTTCATCCAAAGGCCCCAATGAAGTTTGCTTGCTTAATTTTGTTGTTCCGCTGAAACAAGTACATTTTGTGTGGTATGCATTTGTCTATGTAAGTACCTAGCTAGACGCCTTTCGGCGTGTGGCAAGGGGTGTATGCACTGCGACTCTACTTCCCTAATCGATTACTTTCGCATATCGTTCGCGGAAAAAAATGAAATCTTGAATCGATTGGTTCTAGCATCCATTTCCCTGATCATACTCGCAGTATCAGAACGGCCAACGTAAAATATAGGACGCATTACGTATATCGGCTACAATGAACTTATTCAGTAAATGTATGCTTTATTGAACTCTCATTTTTTTAGCTCTCGATCGATTTGAGATCTCGATCTGATCTCGATCGATCATTATGTGATCAAGCTTCTTGCCTTCGAGGATTCAGGACGTTAGCCACAATTGCACACTTTCGGGCATATAACGAAAGAACAGTACGTTGACGCAACAGACGAATAAAATAAATGCTATCCTTCGAACATTGCAAATATTTGAGTCAATCTTCCGTCATGATCCGGTTTCTTCGTGCGAATTTTCTTGCGCGAAATATTTGCGAAGCGATTTAAATTTTTGATAGGATTTTAGTTCCAATAAGACAAAGAGTCTCGTCACGTTTCTCTAGGAGCCATATTTGCGATATTTACTCAATCCGCCAACATGATTATGCCCAACTTCCTTTGAGTTCTTTTCTTGTAGAAATTCGGATTCTACCGAAGAAGAATCCATTTCGAATGTCAACGGAAGGCGTACGTACGAACTGAACGCAGTTTGTCGAGCGGCAGATCGAAGCGGCGCGGTGTCAAGATGGCGCCCAGCGCACTCCGCCCCATCCCCCTTTCCGAATCGCTAGCTTCTGGTGTCGCCACCATCTGCTTCCGAACGCGAGCGTTTATTTCGATCGGTCCATGAATTTCGCTGCGGACACATTCTTCCGCCGCCTAACGAGGTCCTCGGAGACAAGAGGACGGCGGAGGGGGGAGGACATGTGGGATAGGGGGGGGGGAGGGCGATTCGGGGGAGGACACCTGACCGCCGGCACTCAGAAGGCTGAATAAAATCGCTGTCCTTCCCGCCCACGATGATTTCAGCTCCGTCAGTGGGAATTTCGTGGAGAGAGATTTCTCTCGAAATTCGCCGACATGAAATTTCCCAGCTCGCTCCGTATTTTAAAAAGATAATGTATGATCAAGATGCAAGTATCAGAGCAGATGTGAATACAAGATTCTTCGAAATATGCTTATCTCAGATTTCTCATTTCTTAAACATTTATTCCAAAAATTGATGAATAAATGATCATTAGTGATTGATGGAAGTCGCTGACATGACGTAAAAATTTACATGACGAACTATGTGCGAGGTGTGATCTAAATACACGCGGAATTTTTAAATTTCCCGGGCTGTATAGCTCCAATTGTCCAAATTTCTTTTGTGTGTATTGGTCCACATGTCCCTAACGTACGTTGTTAAGGGCAGCCATTTTGAAAGCTTAGTCTATTGTTGGCAGTCGAAAATGTTACACGTGTTTAACTGTGATCGGCGATTTTTGAGTTGCGGCAAAAGTGGAACAAAGAATTTGCATTAAATTCTGCGTTAGAAATGCAATAAAGTGCTGCACCACATTGGAAGTGTTAAATGTTGCTTTTATCGAATGTTCAATGAATAAAACGAGCGTTTTATTCGTTTTATTTTTTTGTCACACCTCGGACGTATGCTTTTTTGTGCGCGCATATGTGTGTACATGTAAATGGATGCGAAATTCTTCCTTAGGAAAGTGTGTCGTAATTTGGTGGCCTTGTTTCCGAAGAGTTGAGAAGCTAAACAAGATTCCAGAGATATGAGGAAGAAATTAAGGAGTGAATGTTGGATGGGAAATGGTGAAATCGGAGTAACGACAAGGCTGTTGTGTGTGATTCAGAAAGGGCACATTACCAGTATCACGACAGTTCATTTACTAATATTTACAACATTTATTGTATTTACAATACTAGTAAATGCTCTATTTCAAGGATTCTCAATTGGTGGTACGCGAACCGTTCATGCAACTCGAAAAACATTCGGCGGATGACAGATTAATGATATTTTTTATTCAAAATGAGAAATGTAATAAACAAAAAATGTCCACTAATTTCCAAAGATTTCCACCACCAACCAAGTTAAGTCGAGAGTGATAACACAGATCGATTTAATACGTACCCTTATCACGATTTTAAACACAAGGAAAACGGTTTAGGTGATTTATAATGATAAGGCGTGCACCTAGGAAAATTCCCAAAGAGAAACGGACATGTAAAAGTCTGACGGGACCGGGACACGAACCCGGGTCTCCCGATTGCCGATTGGTCTATCCATTGAGCTGATAGGGCAACCAACCGGCAATTGGGAGACCCGGGTTCGAGCCCCGATCCCGTCAAAATTTTTTCATATCCGTTTCTCCTCGGGGATTTTAAGCGCCTTATAAATGGCACAGACATTATTTTCCTTTACGTGGGTTTCCAGATTTTCGTCTTGCAAAAGATTAAAAACCCACGCTAACATGAGTAATAGACGGGAGAGTTCGTGATGAAAATAAGCATCAAAGAAACGAAAATGTTGAGAAGCACTATGGGAAAGAGTTGGCAGTAAAGGTAAATTGAAGAAGAAGCATACGGAGTATCCACGGAGATTTCCTAAACAAAGAGATTTGATAAAGAAGGTGTTAGATAAGGACATTAGGTTAAGAAGGGAAAAATCTTTTATCGGGTGTGTTCCGCCACATGGATGTGAAATGTGGGCCTTGAGGATAAGATAAAGGATAAACTTATAAATTAATAATAAAATTTTAAATGAATGCAGCGTAACGGAAATGTTGGAAAATCTTGGTTGGGAAGAATTAGAAAAAAGGCGGAGGATAGATCGAGTGGTAGGCATCTTTCAGGTGAGAAGCGGAGGCGAGGTTTGGACTGAGTTGAAAGACAGAATTTAAGAACCGATTTATATTGCTCGAGGGGATTATACGAAGAGGTTAAAGCTGAGAAAGCAAAGAATAGACTTAGAAGCGTTCCTTCATAAATAGAGGGATTAAAGAGTGGAACAGTTTGCCTGAAGATGTCTTCATACCCTTACCTAAGAGTTTATGGAAAATTGCGGATTTTATTGAGATGTTGAAATGTAAATTTTGTGAAAATGTCATTTAAATTTAGATTCAGTCTAATGTAAAATATGCAATATGTAGTAAAGATTATCTGCCGTGTATTGTTTTTATTTTTAAATAAGTGTATGGCCCAGATACCAGACTAACGTCAAACCGCGGTCGAAATTCGTAAATACATAAACGAGGATGTACTGGAAAAGATGGGAGAAGAGGAGGTTTTCATTGAAGATATCAAGTGGAGGAAGAGGACACGGTTTAAAATTAAGTACTGAGAGGGGATGGATCGCTAAAAAAAGCAATTTGAGGTATGATGCAAGGAAAAAGACAATGGGGAGGACAGAGGCAAAATTTGTAGGATGATACAAGGGCCGGTGTCAGTCATTAATTAGAAAAGGGCGTTAGTAAGTGAAGAAATTCATGCCACGCGAAAGTAACCAGAGGTAAGATACCCGTGCATTTTAGAAAAATGATTGGAATTTAGGATATAAAATATTCAAGGAAAGATAGAAAGTGGAACTGAAAAAGGCTGACACGTTAAACTTATGATAATAAATTGCTGAACATGCTGTACTAATTCTAGGAATTTTATAAAAAAAGAGAGCCGAGATCACGCTATCGTGTAGGGAAAAAGAAAATTTAGGTCAATAAGGATTATTAGATTATTTTTCGCTCATTTGAAGCAAATGTTCGGGAATAGTGCGATATACCAATTGAAACTTTTATTCTATACTTGAAGTGTACTTCTAATTTATTCTATGAGGCAATGGATATGCCAAAAGATTAACCACAATTTCTCGGCAAATGTGCAAAGGTGAACTACAATAATTAGAATTACATATGTTATCCGACGACGAAGGAGTGATATCAGTGCAACTGATTTGACGCAAATACTTCAAGAATTCACGGAATCGAACTCTGAAATACCCGTAGAAGGCCGATGAATATGAACGCCTTTCTGTTAAAGGAGCAACATTTTTGGTTTTGGGACTCCCTTTCTTGGAGTGGAGAATCTAACTGATTAGATAACTTTTATTTCGCGAATAAGAATGAACTGAGATACCCGTTTACCCAAAGCCTTGTCCGCATGATGATAGAGAATACAATCAAATAGGCGCAGGGAGTACAAAGGAAATATGGGTTCAATAAGGAATTTCATTTGTATTTACAGTGAGTCTATAGAATAGGTATTTATTTCATGATAACTTTGGTTTCTGGCAGGACTGGTCGCAAAAGAAACGGGCCCGGCGCATTTTTTTTGTGGTTGGGCCTTGGAAAATGACAAAAACAGTTCAGTCGTCAAGGAGAAAATCAATCACTTAGCTTTAGCAAACAAGATTATGTACATGAACTGATGATGGTTGAATGGTTAATTTCTCAAAGGAATGGGTTGTGCGGGGTCGCGAGAAAGTCCGCTCTCATCATTTGCTCCGATGATATACGACCCTAGGTACCCTTGCCAAATTAGGTCACAAAATAAGGAATTTAACTGCAGCCAGGGCCGTTAGAGGGGAGTTTCGTGGATGCCTAGCGTCAATTTTTAAGGTTTTAAGCAATATGTCTATAGAAAATTTTATTTCGTCAAATATCATGCTTTTTTGTAATCATTACACAACACATTGAGACAGGAAGAGCAGAAGGGGCCTATAGAGGGAAACTTTGCATATTTGCTTGATGGCAGGTTCAGATTGTAGCTTTCAAATCCTATCCAGAAGGTCACAAAAGGCTATCGCTTTCCATTGAAGTGTTGTATGTAACAGGCTTAAGACTAGAAATGTTTATCAAATTAGAATTCAATGTTTATCTAAAAATTGAGTGCGGACTGAATCAATAATTTATAAATCGAATTTCATTTAGATTTTTCACTTGACAGAAAATATTGAATAAAGTTTGAAATTTAACAAATTCCAAAGAATACTTTTCGAATAAGGACATGAGAGACAACGCTGAGATACCGAATCCCAATCCTTGTCAGGGCATTTGTTGTTAAGTGTCTGCCAAGACAACTGTTGTTTAAAATAAAGCTAATCGTAGAAGAAAGGGGGCCCGGTTTTTAGTGGGGCTTTCTATAAATTATAAAATTGTGTCGCGTATTCCTGGGGTCAAAAAATAATTCGGCTTTGGCGTGAAAAGGAAAACTTTCGCGAACTGACAACGGTTAAATGCAACTACGGGAGAGATTAAATACCTATTTGGTTTAACAGCTGCTGCGATGCGGAAGGCAACGGGAAACCACCGCAATAGGCAGGTACTTCCTTGAGGAGTTGCACCAGTTTTTATCTTCAGACACAATGGCAATCACTAGAGTAAAACATTCCGCATGTGAAAGAGTTCTCCGTTCGGATCTTGAGGCGAGGACTGCACGAAAGAGTACATCTGTCGGAAGTGAAACGCATTTTAGTATTGGGAAATGGATCGCTAAATCAGTCACGGATTGCGGTGAGTTAAGAGAATCTTAAAATTGAATCTCAGAGGAAGCGATTAAAGATGAGTAAGGGTTAAGTAAAAGGAAGTAACCAGTAAAAGCGGAGTTATATAGCGGTACCTACGTTTTCATTCACACTGTGTCCGTCAATTGAACTAGTGTTCCAATTAAAGAGCCTCCTGGAAAGTAATGAAAGAATTGTTAGGATTGCAAAAAACAAAGGATACGGATAAGGATAATCACTGTGATGAAGAGTATGGAGGTAGAAAAGTACGGAGTGCTCGTGGTGGAGATGAAGAGAGATGCAACCATATTTCAGAAGTAATAAAGGATGTAAAAGGACAGGGAAATTTGATTACACTGGGTGAATAGAATGCGATCGTTGGAAAAGGGAGGAAGAAAAACAGCCGGATGAGTTTACCATAAATAATAACATTTCCTTCCGTCGACGAGTTGACTCGGCAACGAATAGTCTTTCGACGAATTGTCTCAACGACGGAAAGTCTTGCGACGAGTTATCTCAGTGACGAATAGTTTTTCGACCAAATGTCTCAGTGACGGGTAGTCCCACCTATGTGGCTATCCTTCGACCAACTGCCACCGAAGCAGCCGGAGGATATGGCTGAGGAAAATGACGTGAGAAGGAAGAACGTTCCTCCGAGTTTTACGAACAGTATGGACAAATTGAGGTAAACACCAATTTTAACCCTTTAGGCTGCACAAATTTTCGAATATTTTTCCTATCGCATGATCATAACGTTTTTGTTAGATTAGCAGATTTTTTAGTTGCAATTGAACCATTTGTCATCTAAATGATGTGGAAATTATTTCTTTAGTCTCATGTTCTTATGGCTTAGCTGCAGTGTGAATGTAAACAAGACCATATTTCACGAAACTCGCCTATCTTCTCTTTGAATACTCCACGTCTGTCAATAATAAAGCGGTCACTCTTATTTAGCATAATTTTCAACTTTCTATCTTCCAATAAAAACTTCCACCCATTTTATCTATCTCTAAAATAAATTGTAAATATGTTTGCAAGAGACTGATTTGGATCTCTGTAACTCTGAGCTATTTAATTTTGTTATTGTTTCATTATTTAAATTGTTTAATTTGTTGATCAATTTTATTATCATTATTGTTGATCGTCAACCGTAGTTGGCCGAGTGCTGTATGTTGATGTATTATTAATAAATAAATTAATTAATTAAGACGAAAATCTGTAAAGGAGGAAACTGCCATAAGAAAAATGCATTCTTACAGTCAATTGAGAAAAGAAAAAATGAAGAAGTGTAGCAAGGAAGAATATTTTTACGCAAAATTTTAACAGATACGAAAACATTTAAGCTCCCTTTTGAAAAAGAGATACTTAAACATATCTTCTTCAATACATTCTATGTTCATTATACAAGGGAATTGATACTTGTACCAGGGAATGATAGTCCAATTTGAGTGGTCCTCAATTGGCAGGTATCTGATGTACAGTGGATAGCCCTGGTTTGGAGAATGCGAGGAAATCAATGAAAAGTTGTGTTCAGCCAAATTAAAAATAGTCACGATTCAGAAATTGATTGCTAAATTCTTATCATTAAAAAACAAACTCAACCAATGCCAATTAAAACCAGTTTTCAAAATGATTTTTCTCTCAAATTGAATGAACAGACAGAAATTTCCCTTGGATTTGACCAAAGAGGTGAAAATGAAAGACAAATGTTAATACTTGAAATTCATCTTTCTATTTTCTTATTCAAAAATAAAATGGTGCTTGTTGATTGATATAAAATCAAAAATATTAAAATGCTAGTACGTAAAATAGTAGGAAGCTAGAAGTCATAAATCCCTTTGATCTAAAACTAGGGTATATATATTTATCCAAGATTAAGACAAAGTCTGATCCTTAATTAATGCTAATAATTAGCTTATCATTTCTATCCATGCTTCTTGAATTTCAATCATCATATCCATAAAGCATAAAAAGATATAATTTTTTAAGCCTACCCTATAGGCATATCCTAGCATACAGGGTGTACTTATCATTGGGATGAAGCCATTTAGTCAAGATTAAGGCAAAATATGAAGAAGTCAAGTTATAGTATGAAAACTCATGGTTTCTGTTGCAGATAGCCTCTATGAGGTTTACAGTTAGGTAAGTGACTTATGCTTTACTCAACCTTGAAGTCAGGTCTCCCTAAATATTTCTACATATAGGATAGGCATCCTTTCATAACATAGCAATGCCTCAATGAATTAGCAGGATAAGTCTGCTATTACTTGATCCTAAAGATTTCAATATGGTTGATGAATTGACGCAAAAGCTTGCTTACTGTAAATGCAAATTTTCACCAAGTCACCACGCTTTTTAACATAGCAACAGTGGTCAATTATTCACAAATCTATGCCTTTTTCTTACAAAGGATATGTTTTCCTCTTTGGGTCCAATGTCCTTATTTACAGATACATTCTGATCAGTTATCACTTCATACATTGAGTGATAAATAGGATGAGGAAATGACTTTTCACTTCAGTCACTGAAAAGTGTAAGTTTTGATGAAATTACCAGGGTGTTGAGAAGTATCTGTTCTGTGGTTATAAAATTCAGTAAGTATTGATAACATCATGAATTTTAAAATAATTTCAGCTTTATTTATGGACGGCAATAGAACTAGGGGCTGAGAACATTAACCCATTGGCTGCTGGGCATATTTTCATGCTAATCTCTGCAAAGTCTTTCATGTGCAGAAAAAATAAATTTCTCGTCTTTTAAGTGATCATTTTTCATAGACACTATTCTTCTTCATAAAGAAAGAGCATAATAAAGTGAAAATATGTTTATTTATGGTTATAAAATATTTATTAACATAACATTTTACAAATGAGAATTTTAATTATTGAATGCATTTAAAAGGATCGGACTATCAAATTGAGCATGACAACAGATTTAAAATACAAGTCCAAAAACTTTATTATATAGGATTGCAAATAATATTAAAACAGCAATAATATTAACTCCAAGAATTAGCTATATGTATATTAAGAAATATGTTGTATGTTTACCAATTTGGAATATTGGCTTATTACATTAGTGTATGTATAATCCAATACTCAAAATATTTTCTTAGTTATACTAAATAAAAATTTGGACAGTAATGAAATCAAAATTAAGCCTCAATTGGATTTATAAACATTTTTTTGTTAGTAATGAGATAAAAATTGCACTGTTTTTCTAAAACTATCGTTATGTATGTGTATGAAACAAAAATGTCACTATTTATAAAATACGATTATTAGTTCAACATGCAGAAATCTTCTCAAAAATTATCTTATTCTCCCAAAATGATGATGTCCATTTGCCTGAAAGCTTTAGACACCTTAAAATTGATATTAATGTTCATATTCATAATAATCCATACAAATTAAAGTGCATATATTTAAAAATTAATTACATTTATATCACAATGTACTTTTTTAATAACTGAAATGCCACAAAGCGTTGTAGCATGCATAGTTCAGGCTCTTTGGTGCATTGATCACAGAGTTCCCTTTCGCAACACCTCTGCTTTGAATATTGGGATAGTAAAATACCGCAAACCATGCAATTTGGCTGAAAATTTTCATCTTTTAATTGTTTGAGGAAATGGCACTCCATCAGCCTAGGAAGGATGCGTGAAGCAAATTTTAAACTGCACTTTCCCTTATACTTCTTCTTAAATCCCTCTGCTAGGCCTTCTATCACACATTCCTGGATGTTTCTGCATGTCAGTCCTTCACTTTGGAAATCATAAGCCATCCAGCCACTAACAAGAGCTATCTCAATAAAGAAGTGCCATTAAGTACCACTTATTTTGGTCTTCTATTGATTGGGTACATGGACATTGGTTGAATTTATCCACTCCTCCCATATACTCATCAAAAAAAACTTGCATCACGAACTTCCTGTTAATTTTCTATCCCTTTCTCAAGTAGATTTTTACAGCTTTTAATTCAGAATAGTCTATGATGGATATCATGTTAACTTGACAAGAATCTTGCTCATGAGCCTGAGGGCATGTTCTTTTCCTTTTTCTTCTTTCCCCACTCTTCTTTTGCAATTTGATGCAATTTTTCTACAGCAATTACCCCTAAAAGATGTTGATGGACCCTTGTAAATTACTTCTTCAGAAGAAGTAGATTCCTGCTCTCCATCTGGCCATTCATCATCCTTGCACTTGGAGTTTGATGCTAGAACAACCCTCTCAATTATGCAGAAAGTTCAGCCATTTTCATAGCCTTTTTCTTGAAAGACCTTCTCCCTATTTCTTCTACTACTTCCATCATTCACCAAAAGTAAAATAAAGTATTTATGATACAAAATTTGACTTGTAAATAATAAATAAACCGACAAACTGATAAAAAAATTAAATAAAGACCGGACAGAATTGCCATTGAAATTTCCAAAGCAGAAGAATAACCAAAGTATGAGATCTTTTGAGAAACAAAGGTATTTCACAATTATTTGTGATAAAAACATTCAAAATAAACAACACAACTGTAAAGGAACTGTAGTAGCAACATCTGAAAAAGAGTGAAATCATAAATCAAAATAACTAAATGATGACCACCATTACACAAGATGTACAGGACAATTAACCTTGTTATTGCAGAAAATTCGGTTTTTAATAAAAAAGGGTGCAGCTGATATGCTATAAGAAACTAAATATTATCACATTTCATGGAATAAATCATCAGATAATATATATAAACATATAAACTACTGACCTGCTTAAGTGCGAGAGTATCCAATTGCTAAGTTTATATCTTCAAGTGTGAGATGTGGACAATACTTCCACCTGCACACGGGAAGTCAGAAAGAAAGATTTTCTGCTGCAAAAAATACTCAGGGCACACATGGTAAATCCAATTTCAGCACCTAATGGCAGTAGATGCGAGATCAGATACGAGGTCTGTCCGGAAAGTATCCACCCATTTCGATTATCTTGATAATGTGCAGCACAGCTTCCACAAAACTGAGTAGCCAATCAGAGGAGATCTTACCACGCCTGCAAGAAAAGTCAGACTGCCATCCAACTCCTTATTCAGTAGCGAGACACCATTGAGTAAGCTTATGTATTGTCTTACCAACACATTCTCAATGACTGAGAAACTAGATCAGCGAATTTGCATCAAATTTTACTTCAAACTTGGATATTTATCCACAGAAACCATTCGTATGATTAACACGGCCTTTGGGGAAAACTATGGGTGATACTCCAATTAAAATGTGGTGTTGATGCTTTAACAAGTTGATGCTTGTGACCATCACCATTGTGATGGTCACAAATCTGTAGAAGTGATCCACATTCTGGAAAGACCATCAACCAACCCTGAAAATGGCAATCACATGCGAGCTGCAATCAGCAAAAATTGATGATTGACATTGTGAGAGTTAGAAGAAGATTTAAGGATTCCAAAAACTATTGTCTATGAGATTCTAACATAAGATATCAGCATGAAACATGTGGCTGCAAAATTAGTTCCACAGCTCCTGTTACAAGAGCAGAAAAAATCACCTTCACCATGACAATGCCCCTGCCTATTCATTGTGTGTGGTACAGGATTTCCTGAAGAAACAGTATCACACAGGTCGGTCAGCTACCCTACAGTCCTGATATGGCTCTCTGTGACTTCTGGCTTTTTCCAAAGCTAAAATCGGTGCTGAAAATGCACAGATTTCAGTCAATGATGATCATTTCAAAAAAGCAGCTTGCCGATTGTTTTAAAAGGTGAAAGAGATGCTGGGATAAGTATGAGAGGTCCCAAGGGGAGTACTTCAAAGGGGATTAAAGCCCTAATTGTTCTAGGTAGGCTGTTTCTCTCAAAATATTGCATGGCAGGATACTTTCCGGACAGACCTCGTACATCCAGCTTCGGCAGCTGAAGGGTTAAAGACTGAGAAAGACATTTTCACGTCACAAAGTGACAATATGTGGGTGAAATAATTTTTCATGTTTCTTGTGATTTTCGGACAAAATTGGAAGCATGGGTGTGGCAGCATCTTGTACAGGATGCCACCAAACCCAAAATTTTGCCATTCTCCAGTATGGAGCCACTTCAGTATGTTGCTTTGATATTTTGCCTCATTTTGATGCTTCCAATGTGTAAGGAGTTTTGACAACCAAGCAGGGTGGTCCAGCTATTACAGGGAACAAAGCTTCAACAAAGACAGCTGCTGTCATTTTTGTAGAAGATGGATGAATAGCAAAGGAAAGACAGGCAGACAGATTACAGATTTCCCAAAGAAATGACAGAATTCTGCAAGATTACTTGCACATTGCGAGAGATGTGTCTGTACGTAGCCTCTGGGATATGCAATGCTTGCACTGGAGATACATTGAATAGTAGTTACATTATTGTTTCGTGCTAATTAAGTATTCTAAAAGTGGTTACAGGTACACATATTTCATTAGTCTTCCATATTGGTACTCTGGAAAATTTTATGTTACTCAATAATGGTATTGTGACTAAATTTCAAAATTTACTTCTATGGCAAATAGTGGGTACAGGATAACTCACTTAAAAGCCAGGGGGATGCAGGAGCCCCCATCTTAGACAGGGATGGAGACAGAAGCTGAAGTTTCAGCATATGGTAGTGGAGTATGGCAGTGTATACTAGCACTGCTTCATGATAGCTGATAAGACTTGGCTACTCTGTTGTGATCCCAAAAGCATTTTGGTAAATCGGTTGCTGCTGTGAAGAAGGTGGAGGCGATTCTGAAGGGAATAATGAAAGAAGGTGTCTAGCACATCTTCCAGGAATGGTAGAAATATTGAGTCGAGTGTGCACAAAATAATAGTGTGTTTAGCTTTACTAGAGTGCTTTGTAAGAGAAAACATCCTACTCAGTCTTTATTTACAAGCCATCATATATTTACATGAAAGGGAACATGATCCTCATCCTAATCACATAACTGAATATGTATTTGCGTCCCACACTTGTTTGTGCCCAAAAATATAGAATGGCAAGATAGAACAGTAATCCCATTTGAATAAATTTTACAAGTTTTACAACCATATTTGCTACAGGATGAAAATTTTCACTAAGGTCTGTTTGTGTTATCTTTGTGGCTGAGGCTGCAGAGCTACAAAAATGCGGTTTTTGAAATCGTCAGGGAAGGCTTATAGAACTTATCTGTTAACTTGGAAATGCCCTCTAACTCACGTCGAGGTGAAATCACTTCTTTCAATTCTGTGTTGCTTGTATGAAATAATGCGCTTCTCAGCTTGTTTTCTGGAGTATAATGGAAGAGAGAAAGAGTAATATGGCTCACCAAAGCCAAGTGAAGAACATTGTTAACAATATTCTTCCTTTTTTTCCATAAGGAAAGAGATCTCGGAATTTTAAAATTCCCATAGATCAACCCCAGCTTGTGGTCTTAATATCTGAAGAATTCAATGCATTGCTCATGAAGGTAAATTTGTTCATGTAAACTCGTTTCATCCTCCAAGAAGCATCATTCTTCTGCTGAAATTGTGTACTTTCACAAGTGGAATTGCTGCCTTTTGCATAGTAATAATAAAATTCGTTACAGCAAGAGCTTCTAATGATGATTCTGGTTCACCCTCCTTCATGTCTCCTTACAAAACAAGGGAACAACAAGGGAAGACGGTTATTTGTTATTACTTGTTATGAAGCTCTTAGTAGGAGTCTCTCCAAATTATTACTCACATTCCTCACAACTATTCATTCTGTTGGAATATACAAATACAAAACAGAGGGAATAATTTAGAGTAAATTTTTGGGCGAGTGACTGAAAGACGAGTCTTTCCCGCTTCTCACACAGCCTTGTGACAACCCCTTGCGCTCCCATGAGGAAAATCCCATAAGACACTATGCAAATCAAACCTCCCTGGCTATCATAGACAGCTCATTATCTTCTGTTGGCCAAAATGACTCAACTGTCATACGTGTGACTTGTTATTGTGTAAAGACCTGCTTTTAATGCATGAATTCTGATGCAATAATAGTGCTATTAGCCCAGTTTAATATAATTTTTTGCAGAATAAATCGCAAGAAATTTCACAGAGGGTCGAACATGAAAAAAGTTTGTGGATTTTTGATTTAATCTACTGCTATCTAAAGAAGGAAAACAGGGAAGAAATTCAGTATTTCACACATGGAAACACCGAATTGAAAGAGTGATATCTCAGGCATCCCCACGTGAGATAGAGGGTTTTTCTGAGTAAACAGATAAGTCTCTGTTATCTACTCAACCTTCATCCTCGATTGGCCTTCCCCAGCGTTCTCAAAAAAACTGCATCTTCGTAGCTCTGCCGCCTCAGCCAAAGATAAAATAAACAGACCTTAGAGTTGATAGAAAAAAGAGAACTGATAGCATGATATGTTACAATAAACAAACCACTGCCCTCATGAATAACTATTTCACCATTTGCAGTGAAAATTCACGTGCACAAAAACTCTTTTAACATCTTTTGTAATAATCAGCTTTTAGATGTGGAAATCTTTCAGGGAACAAGAATGGTTTCAACCACTTTGCTCTGAGATTTATTCAACAAGTATATGTCGTTTCTCAACAAGTATGAGCGTATTGCATGTCTTCATATCACCAATTACAAGCATTAATATGCATACAATTCTTACTTATTAATTATAATCTTTCAATCAATCAATAGTGTAAGAAAGAGAAAGTTTCCTGTTTCGAATAGATAAATATATCTAGCAAAACGAGTGATTAAACAATCAAATAAACTGAATGAAAGAAAATCAATGTTCAACAACCTAAAAAGGAAGAAAAGTAACATTGGATAATCAAATGATACTCTTCATTCATATTAGCTTGAATAACGTAGTAAACCAATAAAAATGACTGCCGAAAGCAACACTGCAGAGTACAAGACAAAATCATGTCAGAGGCTTACATTTCCAGCGAGAGACATATAGAAAAGGAAGGAAATCATAAATGATTCAAAAAGGAAAAACAAAATATTAACTTAACTGAAAACTCTACTTCTGATTTTAATATACATTCTCAAGACACGAAACGAGTTTAATAAACACAATCTTTCATGAAAAAATTGTCGCTTGATTTCATCAGCTTTAAATATTGTCTGAAAATATCTTTCGTATACAAGAATAACAATTACATCAAATGATTAGCTCATAACAAATATTACCAGAATAATGCTTTATGGTTGCAAAATTCAATTAAAGTATATTGAAAATATAAGGATTGGAAAAGAGAGACACTGGATCCAAACTATAACTGACGTTTAAATTAGCACAAAGTTGAATGAACTGCAGATATATGTAATGTAATTAGTCTTCAGCTTAAGTCCAAGCTGCCAGTGAAAAAGTTTTCGATGCTTTCTCAAGGCATTATTTTTCTAGTGTTAATGGATTTCTTTTGTTAAGCATGTCATAAAAAGAGCTTTATTTTAACAGTGATAACTTTTAGACGCTTCATTCACATTCACTTCACTTGTACTATTTTTTGAAAATATAAACTTTTTAAAACATGCCAGCTGGGGTTGCGGAGGCCAACGAAATCTTGATCGAAAGCAGCTTCCGCTCCCTCCACGGAGACATTGCATCAATGACACACTTTAGGCTGGACAGACAGACTTGAAGACTGCGTAGAATCCAAACGAAATATTCCTGCTTTTACAAAACCTTATTATTCGACTTCATCACTCGAAAACATTTCATGTGGAGTAGCTCACATTCTAAAGACTCAAAAAAGGACAAGATGAAAGGACTATTTAAAATAGCATCAATAATGAAGGCGTGTGAATTACAATATTTTACACATTTACAAGGGGCAATCTTCACATTAATTTAAGTCTCTTCCCTAAAAATCTGCCTGAGTTTCGTAACACTACCCAGAAAAACAGAAAATGTACAGGAAATATCTACACGCTTACCATTTGGGTATTCACAAATCTTGGGTCGTTTACCCAACGCATTCTTCGGGGCCATTCTACAACTCTACAGGCATGAAACGGCACTAGCTTACCAAGCAAATTCACTCACTTTGAACTTGTGACAAACTGTGCTAGAAGAGAACTTAATCTTCACAGAGATAGCAACAAATGGATTGTAAACTTCTGCAACACATGTCACTCATTCTACTCTTCACCAAAATGTGGATGAAGGATTACTCTTTCTAGAAAAAAATGGAGGGCATGTCGACCCTCATCCTTCAAAAGTGACGTCTTGGTCGTCAGAGTCTAGTTCGTTATGCCGTCTGCAATGCTCTATTACCATAGCGGCTAACTCCTTGATTCTCTTGTATGGCTTGGGGTGATTCATAACTTGCTCCAAGAGAGTAAGGCCTCCTTCTGATTCCACCAAAGAACAATATTTGGCAGCTACAAGAAAACAAATTCATTAGAATATGACAGTGAGATCATTATACTTAACTAAATATCACACAGGTATTGTAAATTCATACTAGATATTAATTTTTATTTTCCCCTATATCTTTCTCCTGAATCGAAAAGACAGATTAAGAAAAAGAGGGTTCAATTAAGATTGAAGACTGAATATTTTTACAAATTTTATCCTGCTAAAACTTCATAATTGATTGTGTAATGCCATTTTTACTTAATTACAACATTAATATTAAAACTAATAGAAACTATTTAAATGAATAACAATTAAAGTTGCATTACCAAAATTTATTATTATTATGAAAAATGAATAATTAATTGTGACTAATCTTAAACTAAGAAGTGAACATTTCTATGAGATATGTTTCACTGTTTAAGGTCTTCAAACATTTCTTTCAGCAGAGAACAAGATAAAGTAGAAATACGTGGTCTAAAGATAGATACAGTCTAAAGTATTGAAGGTGTGAGAACTTAACGAACCTCAATTTCCCAGTTACATTCTTTCCAGACCCCAAAACACACCCTTAAAGAAGTGTTCCTGGTAGCCATGAAATCATGACAATAGATGCGTGAAAAATGTGCAAGTTTCCATGGAGATTATGTCAAGAAGTAACACAAGTTTCAACTTTCTGGGGCAAGAACTTTATTGGAAAAATTTTGGAGACCTTTGAACTTTGAACTTAAATGCACATAAATCGTGCATAGGCCACATATTGATGCAAGTATGAACTAGAGATATACTTAATGGGTAACACAAAATTTTATTACAGTTTAAAATAGTTTGCAGAATGTTCAAATCATAACAAACTACAATGAGAGACTAGGAGCCATGACTAATCATGAAATTTACTGAAGGTAACTGGCTAGAGAAGGAATCACAACATTCAACGAAACAGGAAATGATAAAGTATAAAGAAAAAATATTAACACTGAAAGAGGATGGTCATCCTAATTTCGTACCATTTTTAGCAATGAGAGGTCAAACTTCAAAATACTTGAAGCTGAAGAAATGCAGTTTGGGAGGAAAATGGAAAAGGTAAGTGGACAGATAGGAAAATTAATCGGCTAATGAAAAATCAAGCTTTGACAGAAAGAGAACTGCTAGAAACAAAAAAGTAAAGTTTATCAATCACTTAATTTGGCATAACTCTGTATAAAATACATCAGAAGGAAAGTTTCTAGGTAAAAAAATGGAGAGGTCGATGGAAAACTGCCAATTTAAAAGTTATCATGTTCAAAACAGAATGTATCTAGTGTCACAAAATAAAAAGGTAAAAAGAATGCTGAAACTGTGGTTATACTGACCGAATACAAAGCTGCACTTTTAGGAAAATCTGAATGAATCAAGTCAAGCTTTATGTGAAAGCCACCAATCCTAGCTATAACCAAGATCAGTGACGATAGATGAAGATTTCAATTGAGTTCAAGAAATCAAAGAGGATTAAGAGCTATCAGAAATGAACTCATTAACAACTAAAGACATTCTGTAAGTCTGGCATAGAGGAAGAAAAATCATTAGACTGTGAGCTGAAATCCAATAATTTACTCGAGAGAATTATTGAGTGAAAAATGGAGAGACGGAAAGGAGAAACCCAAACAAAAGCTAAACAGAAGAAAAAGGTAATAAGGAGACTTGTTTACTAGGAGGAAAGATTCATGAACTATCAGAGAATGAGGTGATAAACAAAAAGGATATCTTGGAAGGATTTCCAAAACTAATCTTAGGACATTGTTCCTTCTAGAACTTCTTTTTAGAAGGGATAGAAATTTGCTGTTGACAAAGATAACATGGCTATGGTAGCTAATGAAGAAGATAAAATTGCAAATTAATGGTTTTTTCCTCTACTAAATGGCAAAACGAACGATTAAATCCCAGGATAGAATTCCAAAGGAACAATATCAACAAGGAATTCATGAAAACAACAGCTTTAGAGTTTAAAATTTCTCAAGAAATAATGAGCTCAAGATAAATCAGTTGGGCAGTATTTAGAAAACTATTGCCCATGTGTCCAGCTTAGAGGAAATACTACCTAAAGGCAATTATCCATAATAATGATCTCCTTCATCCTTTAATTGATATCTCATTTGGCTCCTCCTCCTGGGTCAATGCCAGATCACAAATGTCAATTGCATCACAAGAAGCATTTGTGTTGTGAAATGTCCCCATAGTTTATTTCAAATGGGTTTCACATTTTGAATTTTCATTATTTTAATCTCTCCTTATTTAAAAGTTTTTTACATCCTTCTTTGTTTCCCAGCATTGCAGTTAAGGAAGTTTTTATGCAAATATAAATATAGTTTTGTCTGTTAAGTAAGGATATATGTTAAAAAAATTGTGTTAAAGAATGCATCACAATCATACAGCAAGCTAAGAAGAAGCAAGTTCCTATCTGGCGAGTAAAATCATCGAACCAATCAAATGACTGAGAAACTAGATCAGCGAATTTGCATCAAATTTTACTTCAAACTTGGATATTTATCCACAGAAACCATTCGTATGATTAACACGGCCTTTGGGNAGAAAGAATAAATTTTAATAGTTAATTTATTAAGGCGTCATCAGATTAATAAAATTTACCTTTTACCTCTACCAATGGTTCTCAAAGAGATGGCCATTGGTTTCCAGGTATCTAATGTTATGATTAAGTGGTGCTTGGACCTAGATCAAATTGTTCATTAAGAATGCTGCTCATGCATTTTCAGTTTCTTTCAAATAAAATCAAGTTATGAAAAGTGACATTATAGCTTCTAATAAGATGTTTTGTCAACATATGCCAGCTTATGAAATCTTAATAAATTTTGTACTAAAATATTTAAGAGCTTTCTTTCCCTTCAGTGTGTACTTTCAATCTGCAAACTCAGTAAATATGTCCAAAGATGTAAACTTATATCAAAACATGACATTCCCTCTGTTCCCCTAGGGGATAAGTGAGTTGGAGAATTCATTCAACGCTTTCTTCCAGGCTTTACCATTTTAACACTTTTATGAGCCTTGGATAAAACCATACATTTCTTTCCATTCAACTAACTACACATGCCTTCCTTAAGATCCTATCATCCACATTCAACAAGCATATTTCTTAAATCCATTGGCTTGGGTTTGATCTGGTGATCTCTCATATTACATGTGAGGCTATTTTACTGCCTGGTGTGATCAAATTTGATACTAATTGTTCGACTGCAACTTAGAGAAACAAGTTTTGGCATTTGCTTCAAAATAATCAAAAGTAATATTACCAATCATTCTTTCACATTTACTTAACCTATGGAGCTCTATAGTCAATTAAATGTATGCATAGTTAAGTTACATAATTGAAGCAATAAAATACTAATCAGAAATGGAGAAGCTTGTTAGAGACAAGTTGCGGTCAACTGAATTTTCCCCAATGATCAACCAGTTTTTCTACAAGACTGCATAATTACGCAGAGCTGACCGGATGATAACAATGATGTAAGGTTTATAAAGAAATGAGATGAATATTTTCATTTTTCAAGACTCACCTTACCACTTACTTTTTACTTACTCACACACACACACAAGCATCAAACATTTTCTTGATCACTCTGAAGGAATGAGAAAAACTTTATAGTTTTCTCAAGATGTTTATTACATGACTGTTTTTGGCTACAAAGCCATCACCAGGTCAGTCAATCATCAGGACCTGATACGGCTGAGTAGCCAAAACTGGTAATGGAATAAACATGTTGCAGATACTAACAAGTTTTTCTTATTCCTTCAGAATGTCTTTCCCTGAAGTCCAGACTAATAGGATAGAATGAATTAATCACTCTGTTTTCTCCCATTCTCTCTTCCACATTCACTCACCACTGCAACTTCTACAAAACATAGTAAGAAAATTAGTATAGAAACACAAACGACTTTAGTTTTTGCCATAGAAGTGTTCTCAGTCGATGAGATGGAAACTTAATGCATCATTGGACAAGTGAGACCTCGTCAAATCTCATTTAAAACATTAAGGAGCACTCGTAGAATCAACAGGAGTATGTCAGACTTACAGCTAGACACTCCACAAAGAATTTCATTCCTTTGCCATCCAGAAACCTCTCACAGTTGATTGCAGTTTCATCAGTCACGTTCCACATTGTAGACCATGCAACTTCCATTACATCATCACAAATTTTCCTTTTCAGCCTATCCTCAATCAGGGCAAGCATTTTCTACAAAATGTAAACAATGAAAAAAATAATCAAAATTATTTAGTCAAAAATTCAACACATTTTTGTGGAAAATTGGTGAATTACAGATTTACACCATGATTTCTTTTCTACCTATTCAAGAATTCCACTAAAAAAGAAACTTTAGATTCCTAACATGACCTGCTAACATACAAAAGAGAAAATAAATTCAGAGCTCCCTCATCAACAGTATAATCAAAAAACTCTTACATAATATGAAAAAGACTGGTCTTTAAAAGAAATAAGACAACTGAACTGTTCCATTTAAAACAAAAAAACTTAATTGTATCACCTTCAGAATAAAACTTACTTCCATACCGTGGGATGAGTCTCCCCAGAATATAATGCCAAGTGATTAAAAATTTGCATAATATATACCCTTTAGAATATCAACACTTGTATTCAGTCGAAGATATATTCACATATCTGCTAGTGAAGAACATTTTTAGGAATTTTCTAACTTGATATCTAGATGCATTATATTATCAACAAGAGATACTTTCTCACCACAAAGATGTATACTACATATGAAAGATTTACTTAAGTTCATACATACCGATTTGTTAGAATTTTTTAGTTAACCTATAATTACTGAACCAAAATTCAAGATGTGTAGTGGTAGCATATATCCTGCTTAAATGAATTTGTAAGTTGTTTACACATAACAGAAACAGGAAAGGGCCTAATATGGACCCCTGTGGCATACTTCAAATCCCTCACTTTAGATTGAAAGTTTACTTGACAATTTCCCAAATGGGAATTTCTACCAACTGTGATCTACCATTAGGTAAAAATTGGAACCACTTGTAGCAAGCCCATTTATACCATAATTTGAGAGTTCCTGTTATAAAATATCATGGTTTATAATGTCAAAAGATTTTGTTTGATCAAGGCATAGCCCAAGGACAAGATATTTATTGTCAATAGCATTGAGAGCATTGGTAATGAAATCTTTAAGGGCAGTGGATTGATGATTATAATTAGGATAGAAAATAGTGCAAAATAAAATTAATACTTATATGATACTGAAGTTTTCATTCGAATTATTGCTCTAAGTCAGAATACACAAAGATGGAGTTCACCAAAATGTCATAAAAGAAAAGTTTAAAGGGCAAGATGGATGGAACAATTTCAGTCAATAAAAACTAGAATATGATTTCCTGATAATATTATACACTATTCTATTATTGATTTGTAATAAATATTGGAAGAACATAAAAAGGAGAGGAGAGGTACTTTACTTCTTAAAATAATGATTGGTGAAAGAGAATAAAATATTCCTAACAAAGGTTTCATGTTTGAGACTATGGTTTGATTGGTGATTCAATAATAAGAACAATGCATACATACTGGTCACAACACATAATATTAGTATTAATTAGAAGATGATAAATGAAAATTTGTATGAGAAATTAGTAAGTTGTAGTTAACATATAATATATCGTATAAATAGTTACTGAGAGCTTCACAAAGACACCAAATTCACATTTTCATGTCCATCCATTGCTGAAAGAAAAAGGTTTTAAAAATAAAAGGTTCAGAAATAATCTGAAACTTTAAATTTTGTCCTTTGTATTGATTGAGTTAATACTGTCTGAGAAATAAAATTTCAGTCAGCACTTAATTAAACAGTACAAAATGAGCATTTTTTGTTCTACCTGTGATGAAATACCAACAAAAATATTATTTTACCTCAAATGATTAAATGTATGACAAAACATGCATGACATTCTGGAGGAACTAGTTTTTCTTAGGGATCCCTAGATTAGATTTCATTTGACTTTAAACTCAGGTGTCCATAATAAAAATCTGACAGCAGTAGAAGCAACCAGAAATCCTGACCTAAAGACAGCAAGTTCACACTTACTTATGAAGCGTGATAAATTATATTGATTTATTTCATTATTTTTACTGTTTTCCCATTGATAATGCACACTTACAGCCAGTGAATAAAACGCCAATGTGATCCAATAGAAAACGAAAATATTTCAAATTCCTTATTTTCTTAATTTCATAGTAGATTAGTAGTATTATTAAAAGTTCTCAGACAGCTGAGGTCGTTTAGAACATAGGCCCTGACCAGGAAATGAACCAGGGACTGCTTTTACCAAAGTCGCTTTGCTCACTTGGCTATCCAGAAGACCCTTTCATAATCTCATTTCTTATTTAAAACTTTTCTTTTACTACAAATAATTTACATTAAAAAAACATAGTAATTATACAGATAGAGTAACGCCATAGCATGGAATTATTAATCAAAACTATTGAGGTGGCCAATATATTTCGGAAATCCATAGCAAAGAGATGAGAAGTTATGTATACTTTTCTACAAAGTATACATTACTGTAGAAAAGAATACATTGTTTTTTATCTTTAAAAATAACCATTAATTTTATCATTCAAATATTTCATTATAAAAGGGATACAAATCTAGACTCTACAAAAAGACGCTAAAAGCACCATGAATCATTATCTCAACAATACTAAAAATTCCTTGATGTTACTTTAAGCTTAGTGTCACTTACAATCATAACATTCTATTGTTTGTAGACAGGAGATGAATAGCAGATTTCGTGATGAATTCGAATATCAAATTCGATTATAACTCATACCTCGAATATTAGAATATATCAGATACTAGACTACTAGCAGTGGAACTGGAAATTAGTTCCAAAAATGTCAAGGTAAAAACAAATTTACGGAAAAGATGAAACTCAGCAATAACCTCAAACTTGAGAAAATAAAGTATGGTATTAATATAACAAGGTAAACATTTATCATGTAGGAGACACTCAATTTGGTATGGATCTAACTCATAGTAGGGTAGCTGTGTAGATTGCCAGACATGAGTTCTAAGAAACTGTTACATAAAATCCGTTAGCTAATTGTGTAGGCAGCCTAGATTTGGAAGAAAAGATCCGTTGCATCCCTTACAAATTAATGATCAAAATGTGTATCAGATCATAAGCTTATATTCTTAATGAGCTTGTATCGAGCACCAACTGTTGACGATGTTTACAAACTTTCTTCAATTTTGCATCATGACAAGTTTCGCCGCATTATTTATGGTGAAAAGATACAGTTTTGACAGAATTTGTTGAAACTGCTTTCTCGTGTCACCATAAATAAAATGGCAAAACCCATTACAGTAAACACTGAAAGTTATGTTTGAACAAACTTCCTTCAACTTCACGTGACAACAGTTGCAGTCTGGAATATTTTACCCCAGTGATGTTTGTTTTGTGATAGTAGTATCATATAATTAGGCAATGATTCATTCACAAACAACATAAAAGTATTAAATACTGGCATTCAACAAACAATATGATGTCTCCTCACTGCACATATGAGATGTAGCTTGTAAGCATGCCAAAGATAGCAATGTAAGCACGTATTGGCGCCCAATGGCAATGCCCAAGGGTGCATGGTGCAGTATTCAAGGTATTTGAATTTGTGCTTTTAGCATTATTATTTGAGATCTTGAATGTCAAATACTTTCTAGAATTCAAGGTATTCGAGTATTCGCAGATAGTATTCTCACATCTCTAATCATTTGCCACACAACCACCTATTACAGAAAAGTATTACACATTATCTATACTTGCATGTTCATGGTATACATTACTAAGTGACCAGTATCAACTATCTAAATTTGTCTAATATTTTTATTAGTATTCAACGGTAGAAAATTCACTTACCTATAAGGTTTGCTTTATCAATGGGAAAATACTGTATATATAATTTTAACAATTAATCATTTTATTCATACCATAAATTATTCATATTTGATGTTTTAGTTAATAGAAAACATCAAACTTATCTAACTTCCATTATACCAATTGGACACTGACTTTAGAAACTGTCACAATGAGAGCACTTAAGAAGGCAAAGAGGTACAATTTAAGAATTCATCTCCTCCAAAACTTTGTGAGGAGCACCTGTAATTGATAATGCAACTGAAATCATTAATTTTCATAAGAATCAATGGATTTTATAGGAGCTTGCACATTTTCTAAGTTAGGGAGCCGTAAAAAAAAATAAATTTCTGCAAATTATTTTTTCATGCGAATTGCTCTTGTTAATGAAAAGAATGGAAATCATTAGTCATCTAAAATTCATCGACCACTAAGGAATCGGCAATCCTAAGCGTGAAGTAGAGACAAAAAATAGGGATAAACTCCATCGCCATATTTAAATTTGTTTCATCTGTCTTTTGCCAAATTATTGCCAAAATTTGACAAAATGTCACTGATTTACCTATAATTGATGTTTCTTTCAGTTTTGAGGTCCCATCTCTCAACTGCAGCCACCATTCTTCTTAAGACATCCTCCCTCTTAGGATAATCAATGGTCCACTTGGCAGGTCCATCAGATGCCATGTGTGCTAGAACCCCTGCTGCATTATAACTCACCTGTAAAAACAATTCAACATGAGTCAATCACTGAAATAAATATTAAATACAGCTCATAGTATAACTTAATACTAAATATATTTTTCTGATACTCCTGAAATGCAAAGGAGGACAAAAATACTAGGGAATCTCTAAAAAAATTAAGTGTTTATATAATAACTTCAGATGAGCACTCAAGTTCATTTGAGGTGAATTTAATTAACCTTCCACAAGAACTGGATTAGAAAAAGCAGGACTGTTAATCTAGAGACATATCACCGTCATTAAATAATACAATGAAACATCTTACCCACAAGGTAACTCATTTCTTTTTCCCTATAAAAACAGAAATATCTATGAATTGAAAACAAACTTAAACAAGGAATTTTTCCTGGCAACAACTAACCATAACATTTTGATTAAAAGAAATATTTGCAAAGTGGAGAGGGATTTAGAAGTAGCTTTTCTTAGGAAGCTGTGCTACTGGGAAAATCCTACGAATAATCGCCTTTGTTCCTAGAATTACCTACAATATGTTCACCGAGGCTCAAATATTTTACAAACACTTGATTTTACTCGATTGCATGACCTTTAATTGCATAAGAAAACCAAAAATGTTAACTTGCCTCAATGCCATCACTAGTGGAGTCAAGCAACTCAGAAAAAACACACACATATCCACTAATCATTAAACGCGGTCGGAGCCTTTCGACTTCAGCAACATTTCCCAGAAGGCCCATCATATTTCGCAGGAGTTCCTCTTTGGTTCGAAATTCCTGTAAATATTATAGCAGTTATTAGATAAAATTTCTATAATGAAGATAAAATAATAATTTGGTGTTGACTTGGCACATAGATTTTTCACTTAAGTAAAAATCTCTTAATCTTTTTATACATTCTGATTCAACATCACTATACCACAAAAATGCATTTTCTCTAAGGTTACGTAATAGTACGAAGCTTAACATTAAAATTAAATCTCAGGCATAAATGGCTTTAGTAAGAAAAGGGTATACCCCCATGGCACAAACTCTCACGGGATGAAGCATGAAACTTAAAAATTATCAAGGGCTCCCAGATAGCCAAGTGGGCAATGCGTTCAACTTTGGCGAAAGCAGTCCCCGGTTCGATTCCCGGTGGGGGCCTACGTGCAAAATGACCAAAGCAGTTGAAGCACATTTAACAATACTACTACTACTAAAAATTATCAATTGTAAAATTAGGATTG
>KZ308513.1:740521-773109 GCA_000376725.2 Ladona fulva
ATCGCTAAAACTATATAATGAGCAATGAATAAAAAATAATTTAAAATGTATTTAACATAAAATATAGTGCGGTAAAAATTAATATATTTTGTGTTTAAAAACCGTCGTATGAAAATACTGAATACGTTATACTACATTCATGTAAACCTCTCTCAACGAAACGTTCTACTCTTTTCCTGCATTTTCATTAGATCTGTTTTCTATAAATCTCTAAAAGTATTGCAATTGATGGGGATAGAAAACATGTGGGATATTGAGGCAATACTAGAGGAGTCGTCGCTTTAACTATTCATTTTCTGCGAAAAATAGGTCACAGTAAACTACAAGGGATATAGTGTATGGTGTTCTCACCTACACCCCAAAAGATGGTTCGCAGGATACTTTTATATTGTAGATGTAGGTAGATTTTAGTCAGCTCCAAAAGAACATTAACCATTATTATATGGCATTAGTGAAAAGAGAAGAGTGAGGAGAATGTGTGAACCAGCATGAAAGCGAATGGCGAACACTTTCAATATTTACTATGATTATATATTCAATGTATGTTCAATCTCTTTTAACGACCAACGCTTGCAGGAACATTTTTGTTCCGTTCACTTCGGCCAGCACAAGATGGAGGGGTTTTGGTGTCACTCTTTGTAAATATGCACATGCTGAAGATTAAGTAATCTAATTGATAATATTATTGTAAAACGGGCGTTCTTGGAACCAGTTTTTGTCGCTGGGGATAGTTTCGAAAGACGATGATAGCGAGCAAATTGTTATTAATGTTCTGTCACAACAATCTAACGATAAAGATCGTCAACAAGCTCTGATCTGCAACAATGAGAGTTGAAGTAGGTTTTTTAGAAAGACAAAGGGGCGACTTCCACCGAATATTCCGAGCACAGACATAAACTCACAAATGTATTTAATTCCCAGAGAAGACGTTTGCTACGGAGAAATCGGAGAGGAGTACATGTGTCGGCGATGCAGCGGCGGGTGGTGCGGCGAAGAGAAATTGCGCTCCTCGTGCGGCACGCGTTGGCTTCTGCTCCTCTTTGACCACCCGGTCACTGTCGCATACTCCATCTTTATGTCCTTCTGGGGTGAGTATTCACACCAATTATTCATTTGGTCGTAGGTAAGATTAAAATAGCCTCAATTATCCTTGTCTAAATCTATATGTATAAAGCTGAAATTCTATGGGTTAGTGTTTTTGTTTGTGTTTGTCTGAGATTGGAGTCCACACCGTTTGCCAATTTGTATAAGTGTTCTCTGAGATCCGGAGGGAAGTACTGTCACCTTTTTATTCTATAACTTTGCTGGGTTTGAACCAAGATCGTTCAGATTTCCATAAGAAATACCTGTAAAGTTCACTTTTATCGGTTGTAGACAATTTCTTTTGCAAAATTAAATTTGAAGGAATAGTTGTAATAAAATAAGTACCAAATGAAGGGAAATTGAATACAGTTTCTTATTATTGTCGTAGAATATCGCTTTTGTTTTGAAATTGTGAGAGTATATATAAAATATACGAATATTTTGAGGTTGTAAACAACCTGTCCTCCTGACAACCAATGCGATTGTTGATTCCGAGTTCAGGCATTTTCCCATAGGAATGCATGTGTATTTAGGCTCATTTAGATTGACGATATGAAGAGGAAAATTTTCAGAGATTTTTACTATCACAGTCACAAACAATTTTTAGTGATGAATTTCAGGGGCAACAAACATATGTAGCACCGTAATAAATTAGTGGAGATGTAGGAGTAACTTTTTATTTATCAGTTCAGACTCTTGCCATATTTAACGATCAAATTTCCCAGAATTGGAAATTGAAAATCTTCCAAACTTGCACATTAACATGTGACATGTTTTATAGGAGGGAAATTCCATAATGATTCACATTCTTATTGTTGATTGTAGATTTCGGCCTCGAACTTTGATTACAAAATTTTTGTTTTCAATAACCTGTTCCATTGGACTAAACTAAGATGTGAGATGTTATTTTCTCTTATATACAAATTGGTGTACTAAATTTAATCCGACTTCTATTCTCCCCGTTGAGAATTAACGGGCACTTCAGCTAGTAAACTATAAACTCCAAAAATGACAGAAAAACAGCCTTTCAAGGAACGTCTGGGATTAAAAATTAAATGAATTTCATTAAATGTAGATTTTCAGTTAAAATGCCCATAAAATACAGTTCTGCAGGTTGATTAGTTTTATCAAACACTACGTTAAAAAAGTAAGAAAGAAGTTCACATAAAATAACCAATTTCCAACATTTTAATCACAAAAAACATAGAAGATGGTGACATAAAGTGATGGCAGTGTTATTGGTATTATGGCATGTTAACTAACATATGCAACAATTAAAGTCTTTGACCTTAATGTATTCTTTCCCATTAAACATTGTCTTCAATCTTGACCTGTTTTCTTTCCATTAGACATTTGCTTTCCCTGGTAATCTTTTGCTTTTGGCTTAATCTATGATTTCTAGATCAGTATTGAGTTTTCTCTACTCCATACTTTTCCTTCGTCTCCTAACTCGATCTTTATTTATCTCTTAAATATTATTTTAAAATATTATTAGCATTCCTTCTGTCTTTCCCTAATATCACAAAATTCAGATCCATACAAATCTATAGGTTAAAAGATGGTTTCGTAATGCCAAATGTTTTTCAGGATAAAATTTTACTTTTTATAAGCATACTAGTAAACACCCCCATCAAGCATGACAGGACTTAATTCAGTTTAAAAATATATCTATTATCGTATATATCTGGTCCTCCTAAGCACAAAAAATTCTGCCATAAGATCATAATAACTCAATATATTTCTTATCATATAAATTATCAAATGTGTTTTATCAAAATCTTCGAAAGTTCGGATCTAAATCAGTATTTCATGACTAAAATAAGAATCTATGAACATTTTCCTTTCTTTTGACACTTCTCTTGATTTCGTAGGACCATTGTTTCTAAGTTAATTTTGTAAAAGAAACAACCTCTGCAGGTTATGAAAACCTATTTTACATACATCCCTTAAAAGCACTAAAAACTCCTAGCAATTATTTACTTCCAGATCAACATTTTTGACTTGTCATGATAATGTGTTAGCTAAGTTCCAAGTCAGGAGTTAAGTTAGAAGCATCAAACAAGATGCCATTCGTATAAAGATGCTGAACTAAATTAATCCCATCGGTTTAAAAAGAGCACTTACATCAATGGTACCAAGGTCACCAAGAAGTTGTTTCTGACGTCCTTCAACCTGGCAAGCAAGGGAATTCAAAAGGTAGATTCCGATTCTCTGTACAAACCCCTCCTGCTCCATTTCCAACACTATGTGCAGCAGTATATGAATGAGCCTTTCATAGGCGAACAACTGAAAATAAAAGTGCTATGTTACTTTCTGAACATTACACCACCACTTGCTATTGTTAACCATTTAGTTGGTTAACCATTAAAGGCAGTAGCAATTAAAAACTGACCACATCTTGAGGAATTCTAAACTGACAAAGAGTAAGGCATCCATTTCTCATCATTGTGTCATCATCTCTATGAATGCTCATTCCATTTAATAAGGTACAAATTATCTTCCGCTTCATTCGCATTGAGAATGAATGTTTGTCTTTGCCCTTTACAATGTAGAACAAAGTAGCACTGAAAGAAACACAAAATTCATTACGAAAAGGAAAGTTGCACACAGGCATTTCAGCATAAAGGTATCCAGTTGCATGGGAGTAAAAGGCAAAATTTTGATACAACCCTAGGGGTTACTCATTTCTCCCAAAGAAAGCAATGTTTTTCATTACGTCAGTGCTTGTGTTGGATTCAAGAAACGAATTCTTCCTAATTTGCCAGATGGATATGCTAGCAGGAGTGTTAAAAATCACGGATTGGTTTTATTAGAAAGAAAACTTGCTGAAGTCAATGAGATGCTTCTTTAGAATTCTATATAGAAGGAGAGAGCCGATTTGGGTAAACCAGAAATAGGGTGGTAAACCTTTAGGGTAATAGGGTAAATAACCTTTAATCTTTAGAGATTTTCCATTATGATTGTAAAAGTAAGTACAATTATATGATTACCTTCCAGATATTTGAATATGCTTTTCAAATATATGGCGGTCCATTGCCTCCAGGACAACTGTCAATGCTTTAGATATGTTTTTGCAAGTTTCATATCTAAATAAATGATATAAATCATTAAGAACTTTTGGTAAAACTTCAGGCCTGTCGATGTAAGCTGCTGCAGCTGTCAAGATTTGATCTTCATTCGCATCACCTGAAATCTAAATCATTAAGATTGATTACGTTTAAGCTTCCTTTCAGAATTGAAAAGACAGAAAAAAGCAGAAAATTATTTACCTTTCTCGCAGGTATGTCATACCTACGACATGCACCATGATGTGTGGCATAAAGACCCAAAAAATCAAGATGATTAGAGACTCTTGAACTGAGGCCTGGGATATCAGTCCGTGCCACATTTTTGTCTGGACCAGCTTCACTGTCTTTTTTTGGCTGAGAACTAAATGCTGAGCTATGCTGTGCAACACCTGTTTACAAAAATTGTCATAATAATGAAACATTAAAAGTCAAATTAAAGGATGTAACAAATATTTCAATGATTTTTCCCAATTAACACACCAGTCCCTGCCAAATTAGTGCCAGAGATATCCAACGATGTCAGATTCTTTAAGCTTTCCACTATGTTTGCCAGCGTTTGATTTTCATTAAGAAATATCCCATGTTTCTCATTTGATTGAGATATATCAAGATGCCTGAAGGTAATGAAGTACATTTAGTCGAAAATAAACACCAACAACAACTGCTTCAGAATGAAGCCACCATACATAAATCTTACCTCAGATTCTCCAAACGGCATATTGAATCAACATTTTCTTGTATACGCCTAACATTGTGCAAAACTAGAGAACACAAATTTTTTAATTCACAAAGGTAAGATAAATCACCCAAGTCATAACATCCAGATAGGTCAAGATGTGTTAATCTATTTAAAGGGCGAACTAGCGTGCGAAAAAACTGAACCGGGATATTATTATTGAAATTTCTCACTGCCAGTTTACGTAGATTTGGTGCACGAATAATGTATGCATAGGTTCCATCTTCACTCATTCCCTCTTCGTAATCGGGATGGAGGTTGTCTGGTAAAATGTTTACCGAAGGTCCAATAACTAGAGATGACAATTCATCACCATGTTTATTTATGTATCGAAGAGAAAGTTTTGTTAAACCCACACAGTTGTTCAAATCCAATTCTAATAAATTATGGTTCAGCAATATGCATAACCCAGAGTCCGTAATATGGGCATTCCGTAATCGAACTCTCTTGAGCCTTGTAGCTTGTGTGTTTTCGAAGATCTTCACAAATCTATCTTCTAAGCATTGATTTTGTTGCCCCACCTCCAAAATTTTCTCACATATTTCACAAGGCAACGTTAAGCCTTCCTTTAAGAATATTGTTTTGCTTACTGGGTCCTCTACGCAAAATGTTTCCAAATTTCCTACCAAATACTTCAAACATAAATCTAACAATGATTCTGGAGCGCTATACGGAGTCTGGGACTGATTAGACAACATTGTCTTCCACTAGCAAGTTGGGAGGTAACGTCAAATATCCTGAAAGAAGAAAGGAGAGCACAAGAAAATGAATAATATTATCAACACTATAAATTTTAAAGATAAAAATCACACAAATTCCAAGGCAGATGAAACAACATTTTAACAACTCTGTTTTGATATGGGCTAAGCTGATGCAACAATTTTATTCTATCACTGAAGTCCATACAAAAACGTAAGGAAAAAAGAAGACAGCATTCCTAGCAAATAATTTATCAATAAAGTAGAATAACTGACATGATGTGTACGAACGAACTAAGTGCGTATTTATATTTGGAGGAAAATAATCCAAATATATATCTCCAAAACTGTCAACTCAAGAAAATTAACCAAATTAAAAATAAGTGTATCTATTTAGTTGAATCATATACTCGTTTCTATGAATCAATTTGTCCAACAAATAAGCATAAAATACTACTAACCGAGGATGTAAAATATATCAAGCAGATGTTCTGCCATTTACCATTAAGTAACTTCAGTAATCCCACAAGCGCATGCGTCAACAGAGATGGCGGCGTACAGGGCGAGGTTTGAGATTTTGACTTCGTTTACACAATTTTGAAAAGTATTCGTGTTCTATATCCTTTTAAATTATTTTTCAGATTGAGAGAATTAGACGAATGTTTAGAATCCGATGAAATAGACGTAAAAAGACTTAAGCAGTTATGTTTTAATGGTAAGAGTATGTATGGAACAATAACAACGCCTACTTTTCTATGTTAAAATGGTTTGAAGAATTTAAAATCAAATCCTTAATTGTGATAAGAAATTCCATTTTCTATGAAATATCATCTTGGAAGTTCAGATAATGACTACGGATTTTCATTATTGTGATGTAAGCTCAGTTGCGATGCTTGACTTGTCTCGTTTTTCGTACCTTTATGTAGGTATACCAGACGAACAAGGTAGAAGAGCCCTTTGCTGGAAGTTACTTCTCAATTATCTTCCTTCTACTCGGAGAACTTGGAGCGAGACTCTTGCCAGGAAAAGGTTGCTGTACAAACAGTTCATAGGTATGATTTTATTGGATTATATGCTCCAATAAATACTAATATTAGAGTAAAAATATATAATAGATGCATTAAGACTCGAGATAGGAGTGAAACAAAGTAAAATATTCTCATAATAATTGTTATGTAAATCAACTGTTGGTGCTCACACTCACTAGTATCAAAATCGACTACATTTTTATGTCTCATGCATGTTTTAGGCCTGCTCTGAAGCATTAATATACCATTAGGACTATATCTGTTACATCAAGCGTGAGATGATTTTATGGATAGAGTTAGGAACGTTGCCCTTGGAAAATCTAGCGATAATAATATTTGCCTTATTCTTTAGATTACATGATAAAAGATATCGTCAGTTGTACTTGCTAGGTTACGGTACAAGTTTTATTCGAAGCATTTACAAATTAGTTAAATATATAGCGAACCTAGTCTATTTATTTACTAACAAACTAACTGCTATGACACCGTTGCTGGCAGTTGTTTCGGCCCCATTGTTAGCAGATTTAGCATGAATGTTGCTGATTCTCTTCAACCCTTATCTTCAATCCAAATTGAATGTACCTATCCAGTGCTTCCCCCATCTTGTTTGCAAGTTCTGGGACTTCAATACAATAATCCTCTATGCCTCAAGTCTGTCCTTAATCAATCACGTTAATGTTTCAGCTTTTTGAGGGCCTACTGGGATGTCGTTTGCTGCCCACCGATGTGTGGCAACCTTTGAAGCAATTGCACAACTTCTTTATATGTAAGATACTCATACCATCATTTCCAAAAGCTTGTTGGATCTTGATAATCGTTTCAGCTTGGTCATTGCCAAGCTATTGACAGCAATGCAGTATCACTGCTCAAGCAGTTCCCTTAATTCTCAAAAATTGACAATCCTATGGGTACTAACCACACTTTTTCACTGAGAGGCCAATTTTCAGTGAATAATGCTTTCTGTGGGTGGGAAAAAATTCATGGTTGCGCATGAATGTCCCCCACACTCCAAAAGGCACCTCCCAGATTCCATTTGTTTTGACAGCATTATATATTGAAGACACACGCTATTCCCTAACCAGAAAAGTCTAATTAGCCAGGACTGAAACCAAGGACCCTTATGTTGAAGTGCAAGCACACTAACCATTAGTGCTGGTCCACATTTAACATAGTTATCTGATCCTACTCCAATTACTTCGATACTGTTTCAAAATGCTATTTCTTGGTAGTTATTATTTCCTTATTGAAAAAACTGCGACTTTTAACTTGAAAACATTCTGAGTACCTTATTTATACATTGAACTTGTCAGTGCTAAGTTTTAACATATTTTTTTACAGAGGAAATGATCATCATACCAGGAAGTTGTGATAATGGTGGAAATCGAGTAGATGTTACATTTGCTGATCATCCATTGAATTTGAATCCTGACAGTCAATGGCAAGCTTTCTTTAAAGACAATGAGGTTTTATTGCAGATAGATAAGGATGTAAGGTCTGTGAAATTTGTTTACATTCTTTGTTTCATGAAGTTGGGGGGAAATTATCTTTACATTTATTTGCTTATCTCACAATTCTCCTACTTTCAGACGCCTCTGTCCAGACATATCATTCTTTCAGCAAGCGTCTGACTTCCCTTGCCAAGAAGTTGTTCAGAACAGTGGAGTGAAGCGATTGCACAAAAGAGTTCAGCACACAATCCTCAAATCAGCTAATGTGGAGCGCAAAGGGATAGGAGTCACAAAGGCAAGTATTTTAAAATTCTTGACTTGACTAACACTTTATCATGACTAACATTCATGCATAACATGCTCTTAACAGTATTCGTTTCTATTTTCTCTTGCATTTTTACCTCTAGTAGCAGGTATGTATTTGAATTTTGAAATGGTGAGCGATTCAGTTTCATGTTTTATCTGTGCCATACTTAAAAGCATCAATGCATCTTAATCTACAGATTGCTCTCTCAGTGAAAAAGGCCCCAGAAGACTACGCACCTATGCCAGAAGGGATGGAGGCACACTGGGAAGTAGTTGAAAGAATCTTATTTTTATATGCAAAGCTCAATCCTGGTCAAGGATACGTTCAAGGAATGAATGAGATCATAGGCCCCATTTATTACACTTTTGCCCGAGATCCTGATCTGTCTTGGAGAGGTATGATTCTTCTTTGATTTAAGAGTGCCATGCAGGGCATACAAGCAGAACCAAACCATAAAGAAATGTATTTGCTCGAAAACTGAACGTGAACCAAAATCTAAAATCCTCGAACCTGAACCAAAACTATCACTTAATCTAATCAGGTGTTTTCCCGTAGATGATGATGCACGAAGCTTTCTGGGAATATCAGCCAGATCACTGCTTTGAACACAGGAAAACGGGTAAGGGTGATTTTGCAAAAGATGGTGCACACCCAGGAAAAATCCCAAGGATGAATGGACTTGAAACACCTGTCAGACTTTTTTCAAGTCCATTCATCCTTGGGACACTGCTTTGAAGTTCATCGATGTTTTGACGCCTTACTCTGGTGCCATTTGGCATTTATCTGACATTAGAGGAAGGTGTTGAAACGTCGATGAACTTTGAAGTAGTGACCCGGCTGATATCCTGAGAAAACTTCGTGTATTACTTATTCTATTCCAATTTACAGTTCTTAAAGATACTCAAGAATTTTTCATTGCTGAAGAAATGATCTTTCATATCACAGACAAACAATATACTGCATACTATTTCCCAGACTTTCTCATTATATTATGTACGGCAGTTATACCCTTCCTCACAGTTTTCACTACTCAGTATTTGATATCCTTCCAAACATGACTGAAAATGCATAGCATCAATCAATCAAAAGTTGCTCACTCTTTAATATCACAAGTTTTGTTCCAAAATTCAATTTAATTTAATTTGATTTAAAAATCGGGCACACCAATCGGTAGCTACATTTTTTCCTGATCCCTGATGATGATATTTAGCTATCATTAGTTAAATACTTTATTGCCATGACCCTTTCTGGTATGAAATGTGTTAGCTTGCTATGAACATGCATCTCAGTGTTTCAATGGAATAGATAGTCTATCATCTTCTTGCCTCCCTCCTACTGTATGATTTATAGAAGATAGGTGAAAGGATTACATCAGTTGTTTTTTGAAATTTGTGGTGATCCTTGCATTTTTGAAATTAGTCTTCGATTTTCTAATAATAAATCTGTAACTATAAATATTAACTATGTATTATTCATAACTAGTCCTGCATGCTGTTTTTGTTACGTGAAGCATTGGAACCTATGTTGATTATTGGAGAATGTGTTAAAGTTCATAAAACTACAATTCACATTGGAAAACTCAGCTTGTACTAAAATTTTTCTCAGAAATTTTCCTGCCATCTACTTACTAAATTCGCATCCAAGGATTTTAAACAATATAATTGAAATACTTACACTTATTACGCCTGTAATCTGCATAGTCTATTGATGTGTGTATTGGAGGCTTAAAAACACTCCATAAGCTATATGTCTACAGGTAGAACTGGTGTCTTGAGGCTAACAGGAAGTTCGGGATTACCGATTTCTGGGAATCTCCCTACGTGCAGATGAGAAACATGTTCAGTGCATCTCTCATCGTGAGACCCTTGAAAATGGAAGCTTTGTTTCTAAAATGCCCATAGGGAGATTGCCAGAAATTGGTAATCCGGAACTTCCCATAAGTCTCTAAACGCAAGTTCTGCCTGGCATACTGTTTTACAGTGTTAATTCATTAATCAATGTTCCAATTTTCTTTCACATTAGTTTCAGCTGCTTTGTTCATGCTCATTGTATTTTCGCATTCCTAATTCTAACAATAAAAAACCCTGTATTTCCTATCAAAATGTATCATTGCTGATTCAAATTTGCTCTTTTTGAGTCATGGTGTAAGCTCAGACCAAGTCTGTTGCCTGAATATCTTCATTTTACATGCTTCTTTTTCTTGGTTGTCAATTCACAAAACCTGATTTTGGAAGCCGTCAGAGTACTAGCCCATGTTAACCTCTTCTTTTGCGCATTTGTTACAATTTTGCCACTTTTTCACTTACAGAGCATGCTGAGGCAGATTGCTTTTTCTGTTTCACGAATCTCATGGGAGAGATTCGAGACTTTTTCATCAAATCTCTGGATGAAGCAGAGTGTGGAATAAATGGAATGATGGGTAGACTAGGAGAGACCCTAAAAACCAACGATTATGAAGTGTGGTGCAGATTACAGCAGCAAGAGCTGCGGCCTCAATATTATAGTTTCAGGTGAACTTGATTTCTTTGTGATTGTTTATTTCTTAGCTCTGTATTTGTGGCAGTTAGACCAGATAAAACTTAATCGTGTTAGTCATTTAATAAATTTAGGAATGTGAAAGTGTCATCCTTATTTACAGCATAAATTTATGTTGTATATTATTTAAGTTTACAATTTCTCTAGAAAAGCCTAGTTAAAGGACAACTAGATAAGTTTACAGTTATTAAAAAGTGATAGTGGCTACGATTTGATGGAAAAGTACAAAAATAAGTTTGTTTCCTAAGTGAAATGTTTTTTATGTCGATAAAAAAGTTGTTCTGTTAATATTTTGTACAAATGATTCATATATTATCAAGTAAGAACAACAGCAGAAAGGGACAAACGAATTTCATAGATTTATTTAATTTGAATACCTGTTTTAATACCAAAAATTTGAACAAGATACGTAATGCCGAAAATATTTATCCCTCCTAGTGATTTTAAATTTCCTAAGTGGTAAAGCGGGTACATGAATTTGATACATTTTTGGATTTTTCTCAGTGGCTAAGTTATGTTGTATTGGATGCTAATGGTTGGCTTGTAACATTTTGAAATCTAACATCTCTTTTTGCTGAAATGATGTCATATATGTACAAAATTTATTTCATTTTATAATTCTCATTGAGAATAATGTCTATCTCCTGTTACTTAACTCAAGAAAACAATGAGGATTTTAGTAGCACCATCTACTTTACTTTTCTATGAAATGGGCTTGTCTAAAATTCAATGCATCTGCCTTATTTTCAGATGGTTGACTTTGCTCTTGTCTCAGGAATTTCACCTACCAGATGTCCTGCGTATCTGGGACTCTTTATTTGCTGATGAAAAACGTTTCGGATTCCTAATTTACATATGCTGTTCCATGATTATGTAAGTATCTAATAAGGACTAAGTTAATTCTTACTCGAGTGTTACAAATGCACAGCTATTGGATCTTCCTCATTATGGTATTACTCCTAGTATGTTAAAAATGTTTATTCACAAGTTATAGATTATTATCTAACAAGTAAATGCCTCCGTCAAGCATGACAGGACTTAATTTAGTTTAAAAATATATCTATTATTGTATATATCTGGTCCTCCAAAGCCAGAAACAGTCCGTCGTAAGATCATAATAACTCAATGTATTTCTTACCATTATTTATAATATTTGTTGTACTGTTTTAAGTCATGAACGCCTACTTAACGTACATTTCTTATAGAAAAATATAAGAACTGGTTATCCCCGGGTGTATATATGAATTCGTTCATGAAATCGATCTTCAACAAATGGCCTTAATCGTCAAAGGGATGGGTTATTTATTTCCTAAAAATGTTACAACTTTTTCGCGTGTTCTATCAAAGTACTCACAATTTCGAATTTATATGAATGATTCACAACTAAAATAAGATTCTATGATTATTTTCCTTTCTTGTAACACTTGTCTCAATTTTGTTGGACCATTGTTTCTAATTTAATTTTGTAAAAGAAACGACCTTTGCAAGTCATGAAAGATAATTTATGTAAATCTCTCATGGAAGCGTATTTTGGGCTCCTGGGTTCGAACCCTGACCTTTACAGAAATGAGAACAGTTTTCCTGGGGACTTCAGCATCGTAGAAACACAAGGCAGTTTATTTCAGATCTCTAAGTCAAGCCGTTTTGAGATAGATAGGGGGATGGACAGACATTTGCTTTTTTTAAAAAAAAATCCTGAACCATACTGAATCGTTACACCATCATCAGAACTCTCCGGAGTTTACAGAGTATCATAGGCATATAATATGTTTTGATCTGAACTGAGTTACATTTTACATTAGATAGTATATGCCAATGAAATGTATTTGTGTATGGTGTATTTTTGTATGCCAGGTTATACCATTATTAATGAGAAAGGAGGAATAACCTGGGTTCGAGTCCCAGTCGTGTCGCTATTTTTCACACTTGTTATTCCTTTGGGATTTTCGTAGGTTTTACAACCTACTAAGTTACCTTCCCCTTTCCTTTATCCTAAGAATTACCTTATTTTCTTAAATAACATGCACCTACTAGATAACACGCATTTCAAAAATTTCTTTTGTGATAAATGCATTGATAACGCGCATTTCAAAACTGTTATTATGTTGACGAGAATGTTTTTTCACTGCTGTATTTATGATAATTACTCTTGTATTTTTAATGGAATCATTTGATTACATTAACATTTACAATATGCAGTTTGAAATAAAATTGCCATAGTGCGTGAGTATATACTCCATGACTTCCGCGATATATGACTTGAGTTGTTTAGTAATTTGTATTTGAATTCAATATTCAAGATATTCAATGAATCGAAATTTTCCATTGTATATCATGCACTATTATTTTTACCATTTTTCTATATTTTTTGTATAGATAGCACGTGGGTTATCTACCAGAAAATACTGTACTAATTACAGCAATGATAGCTTTTCATGCTGTGTTGTTTGCATATTTTTCTTCTCAAAATATTTCATTATAACCTCTCTTTTTATGCTTATTTAAATGAAATTTGTGAATGATGAGGTTGAAAATATAAAAGATAAAGAACCATTCATCAAATAAACTCACCTATGAAAGGTCATATAATGGTGGCATATGAATTTAACGTCGATAGTTCATCCATCTTTGATAGTTAAATTCATTACTCTGGTTCATAGTGATTATTCTTTCTTTCTGTGTTCTGTGGTTCTTAATGATTATTATTTCTTTCTTTCGACAGTTTGTTGAGGGATCAACTCTTAGCTGGCGATTTTCCTGCAAATGTAAAATTATTGCAAGTGAGTATTTTGATATGTGTAAGATAATAATAGAAGATTTTTATGTTTCTGTAGAAACATTTACAATATGTTGGTTTTAATAAAATTGCCCTAGTACTGCGTGAATATATACTCCGTGACTTCTGCGATATATGACGTGAGTTGTTTAGCCATTCGTTTCCGAGTTCAATATTCAAGATATTCAACGAAACGAGATTTTCCATTGTATGTCACTCACTATTATTTTTATCGTTTTTCTATATTTCTTGTATAGATAACATGTGGGTTATCTACCAGAAAATATGGTACCTTTCTTTGTACCCTTGCTAATTCTTGTGTGAAAATTTGATGACAGGATCCCATACTTTACAAGCATACTTGAGGCATATACTACCATCAATCACTGACTTTTTCTTTGCTTCTACCAATTATGCTGTTTTTTTAGTGCCATGGATATAACATGTGGGCAAGCACTGAGTGAATAGCCAACCAAATGGTATCCCATTTGTCAAGCCTGCCGTTACTCATTTTTTCCTTTGATGAATGTACGATTTTTCATTTTCCTGTGATTTTTTTTCACAGAATGTAAGTTCTGAGCATTTCTCTACATTGAGGTCTAATTTCCAGTCACCCCGCCATTTCATAATCCTTAAGCAAAATTAATCTATCCTTTTTATTTCCCAAAAAATTACCAGTTCGACCACAATAACCCAAACTTTAAAGTCAATCTCATTGCTAAGTTCAATAGTAAATACTAGAAAGAGCAATGGACCAATAATACTACCTTGTGGGACGTAAGAGATCGTTTTAATCTTGTTGGAACCAATTTCATCCAGTGGAACTCGCTTATCTCTGTCGGAGATAAAACGTTTTCTTTAATTTATCAGTTCCTCAGATTATACATACCTGCTATTTGTAATTTATATATTGCCCTTCGATGAGGATTCTTGTGAAACGCTTCCCAAAAGTTTAAAAATGCCGCGTCAATTGCGTTTTATTTTCGTCAGATTTCAAAACATCGTGGCCAAATAACTTCCGCTGAGTCACGCGTGATCGCGTCTAACGGAAACTGAGTTGTTTCCTGTTTACGAACTTAAACATTCCAAGATATCACATGTTAGAGCTGACAGTGATACGTTCCAATATTGCACCATTCAGTAAGTTTGCCTGTCATTCGCCGAATTTAATCCTCTTGCATATATGGGTTTCGCATTCGCTAATTTCCAATAGCTTTGAACCGTAGCTTCGTTGACTAGCTTTTCGAGTATGATTCAAAGATAAGAAGCTACTCTTTCTACTACTATCCCAAATACCTGTTCGCAATCAGTGTGTTTACTAAAATTTTGCGCAATAGGTATATACCTAATTCCGACATTTCGTCGAAAGTTATTTTCGACGTCGCAGACCTATCAACCATCGCATCGGTAGTATATCTATAGTGCTGTCGGACGTAAATGCTCCACGTAAAGAAATCATTTAACATATTCGCTTCAGCCTTCAGTGACATTCGTAATTACATTGCCTCTAGTATCTCTTAGTGAACCCACTGTCTGCTCTTTACGTTGGAAATGCTTTATTTTTGCTCATTACCTGATCGTGCCGATTATTTGGGAATTTAATTTCTGATGCAATCTCCTTTGTCTCTTTAAAAACTTTATTTTTCTGTATTATAAATTAAGATTAAACAAATTTTCCGTAAGGCTACGCATTATCTGTATGACAAAGTTCCAAGTGTCTTCCGTGTCTAATCTCATCACGCGCGCTTCATGTATCGGAAACTCAAGTACGAATTTATCATTCAATTAAGTCCATGAAAAAACCTCGAGAAAATATTAACTTTGATTTTATTTTTTATGTGAAAATCTTTAATAAAAGCTCTGTAGGTCCTATGCTTGCTCTGGCGCATAAATTTGGAAGAGATCTAATGTGTTTAGATTTGTACCCTGCAAGCGCCAGTGGCGTATGGCAGGGGGTGTATTAACACCTTACCTAATCTACTCTATTAGATTCTCTGATGCTACTCGGAAAGAACGACCAGAAGTAACTATCTGTTTTAGCGATTATTTCCTCGTTACGCTTAGTCGTCACCTTTCGAAGATCCCACTCGTTGTTTACCGGAATGACAATATCTTTTACTATGCCTAAAAATTCTGGACCGATGAATTTTTCGAAAAGCTTTCGTCGGAAATCAGATCTTCTCTCCTGCGTTGAGTTCCACCCGAGTGAAAACTTTCCTGTGAAAGTTCTTTTACCGTCTGATATTATGAGTTTCGTTGAAATAATCATAGTGAAGCGGTGCGTGAGCCACTTTCCCGAGCTCGTGTTTTTAAAGACATGATCGAGCCGATTCTAGCTGGCCAAAGTTTATTTCTTCGTTTAGGTGACGCAAAATCTGACTTGGAGAGTTAGGCGACCGACTGAATGCATACAGTTTCAGATTCGGCCGACTATTAGTGCTCCAAAACCTCCATATGATATGGCTGGTATGTCGGCCAACTTGCTTCGCTCCCTCGTCTCTGTTAATTAGTTTACTTTCGCACTCATATGTCTTATCTTCTTAGTCAGTTATCGTTACCCAAAGACGCACTCGCTTTTTTTCTGCAAGATAGCCATTCGCTGGTATTCCGAAGTAGTCCGCAGATCTGTGTATCTCCCGCGTAATGGAGTGGCTCGTAGATAACCAAGTGCGTTGCGTGTTCGCCTTCAGCTGAAGCTGTCTCGGGTTCGATTCCCGGTGGGAAAACAGGTGCTTGAAATTACCTCGGCTGTCGAATCCCACCTACAACTACCGTCTAATGCGGACTAGCAGTTAAAAGGGTTATGCATGCGAACTTCTACGAAGGAAACTCTATGGAAGATCTTGGGAACATTTAGGAAGACTTCGTAATTGCTAATATCTTTCGCTAGGCGGCTTTATGTACTTACAATCAGAGCCGAGCCGTCCTATGGGTGTAAAATTATGCAAACTCGTCTAGCCTATTTCAGATAGACATATCAAATACAAATACAATCTAATGTATTAACAATAAGTTATAAAGAGCAAACATAGAGTGATATCATTGATCTGCCGGGAGAGGTCAACGGACCCGATCGGTCCGCGTTCGATTCCCGGTCCCGTCAGACTTCTCTCAAGTCCATTCTTCCTTGGGATTTTTCTGGGTGCGCACCATCTTGCGCTAAGTCACCCTTACACGTTTCCTATATTGATATCATATTTATTTAATTTTCACTGGGCCTGAAAAAATCTAGAATATTTTGTTGCCGAATCACAGGGCGCATATTACTAATACATTCGAATGATATTTACTCTCCAAACAACTTGAAAAATTGTCTGAAACGATAGCTGCGGCCGCATAGCGCTCGAGGACGCTAAGAGCGGATATGACTTCAGCACGTTTGGGTCGCTCCATAGGTTCCTCTTCACTCTCATCTGAAGATTCCTCAACTTTATTGTCTTCTTCTTCAGGTAAACCACAAACAGCAACTTAATAATCGGTTTCTACGTAATCTCCGAATTTTAATCCATTCTGGATAATGAAAAACAATTAAGTATAAAATACAAAAAAAAACTAATTCTCTTTCCTTACCATGGCTTACTTCGATCGGCATATTTGTCTCCAACAACTCTCACTCTTCGGGCGTGTCATTTGCGCCGGCTCCTTCGTCGGTTAGTTCCACCTCCGAGCGGGTCCATGCTCTGTCGAAGCAACTTTTAATATTCTTCCCAGGAAAAGATTCCCAAGCCTCTGACCGCATCTAAGACCGTCCATTTCATAGTATTTTTACTTTCCACTGTGCAGATTACAGCTCACACCAAGCAGATGCGGTATTCTTTTTCCATGAGGGCAATAATACCCTGATCTAGGGGCTGAAGACGGCTCGTCGTGTTTGCCGGGAAGAAGCAAACTTTCACATGGCTGAGCTGCAATTTGCCTAAGTTATGCGCTGCACAATTATCCATTGTCAGCAGGACCTGCCGATTCTGTACTTTCATACGGCGATTAAATTTCAAGAGCCACTGTCAGATTGCTATTCCGTCGATCCACGCCTTCTTGTGGTGCGAAAAGTCACAGGGCAGCATAGATTGGTCAATGTGTTTAAAACAGCATGGGCTCCGGGATTTTCCTATTACCCAAACTAGAAGCTTCTCTCTCCCATCCGAATTGCAGGTGAGAGCAACGGTTAATCTCTGCTTGCTACGGGCGCCTCCATTACATTTTTCTCCCTTCATATTTAAAGAGCGGTTTGGCAAAGGATTATAAAACATCCCTGTCTCATCCATGTTGAAAATGTTCCGTGGGTCATACTTTTCCTGGAGGCGGTTGAAATGTAGAAGCCATTCATTTGCATCTGGTTCGTGCACTTTATTACCCTCTCCGCATATCACTTGAGAGGAGGTCCCGTGATGTTTCTGGAAACGCCACAACCAACCAGTAGAGCAGTTGAAGTCATCAATCCCAAGGTTTGAAGCAATTGAATTTGCCTTTTCCTGCAGAATGGTCCCACTCAATGGTATATTCACTGACCGCATATGTTTAAATCACTTCACCAATTCTTCCTCGACATCTTGATGACGAGCTAGGCGTAATCGCTTAGCTTTGTGTCCTACGCAGGATGATTCGAGGATGTTTTCGAGTTAGTTGTCGTAGTTTGTTAGGATCATGTTCTCTTCAGATTGCAGTACCTCGTAAGCTGGCGTGAGATAGTCTTGAGCCCTTTCAAAGAACAGAAAGCGAAATACGATTGATAAAAATAGGAATGCTGTATCATATAGCACTGTGCTGTATAGGATATATTTTTGACGATCACTTCCAGGTTATCACTTTTCGATACCATCCACAATCAATGGCTATCCTCAACCAAATAACTTTCGTGAAAAATCTTAGCGCGTCACTGGAAATGGACGGTTCTCTTTAAGCAAGAAATCCTCAGTGCGGGACCGAGATATTTGTTCGAGTTTCGTACTAACCGATTTTCGTGCTAAACGAATAAAACTCCATAAGACGCAATGTATCCGTGCCGGGACCGTAATTTGGGTTCATGTTATAGCAAAATTCGTGTTAAGCGAGTGCGTGTTAACGAGGTTTTTTTGTATTCTAGAGATTTGATCAGAGTAATTCTGAATTTGCGAATAGCTTTACGAGTTGACACTTCCGGTGCCTGTTGCTGATGGGTGGCGACCATTCTCGAAACTAAAATTGTTCAAGAAACGTTATCGTTCATCGACGAGCCCAGACAAGCTGAACCACGTGGCTGTTATCAGCAGAGAGAATGAAATTTGTGATCGACGCATTGCGATGATAATGACGCTATAAAACAATGTGAATATTTTACGGTCATTGTCGGATCGGCCGAAGCAGCTGTAGTCATACTATACGAAGTCCGCTTATCTTTTATCACGCTCGTCTCCGGCTCTATTTATCCGTTACTTGCTCGGCCGAAGATTTCGTTCCCAAAAACCCACTGTATGACCTACTCATTTTCCTAAAGAATAACTACTGTAATCAAAAATCTTTTGAGCCACCCATCTCGAAGTCGAAGCAATATATTGGAATCGTTACTTGTGCAAGACCGGCTAATTTACTCTCAGTTTATAACAGCAGTCGATGAGCTATTTGCTTGGTGAAATCCATTTCATTTATCGTTATTACCTTGAGCAGAGGGTTTAACTGTACCTTCTAGCATATCTGCATTCGCTTGAATAATTGACGAGCATTAATTACGAGAGAGATTACTCGTAAGAGCTTTACTCCATAACTCAATTTTCGTCGTACCCTTCAGCTAAACAAATGCCTACAGCACTCGCAGATCGAATGCCTATTGCCACTAAAGCAGTGCAATGAACCCTAGACCGGTTCAGGGAGAGATAGCCGAAGATCCTAAGAATCGGCTGAATTTCCCCAACAGAACTTTCACATCCTCGCATTAAAGTCTCTTTTCCACTGAACACGAGGTCCATAGTCATTCTGAAGATGTATGTACAGCCTTACTAAGCTACCCACACACGCGCTCAACCTCGGAACGTCTTTGAAAGAACACAGAGAATTCTCTGGAACGTGATAAAAAGTGTAATTGACCCCAGCTTGGACCACAACTCACAGACATTAGCAACTTCTGTCCCTTGCTGCCGCATCCACCGCACCCGTGACTTGGGCCACAGGCCGTGAGGGAATACCCCAAGATGTATCCCTCTCATCCCGTCCCATTCTATGAGGGAATACCCCAAGATGCATCCCTCATGTCCCCTCCCATTCTGTGCGCATCTTGCAGTGTGGAGCTTCGCCTCCCCAGCACCATCCCGCACTGATCCTCCTCTTCACGGCTACACTCCACTTGACCTCCAGGAATGGGGCCTACCCAAAAAGGGCGGTATTGGGAGGTCATATTTCATGTTAATAAAAGTTCCAAGTTTGACATTAGGGAGTTACTGTATATTCTCTAAGTCTAAGATGCACCCAAATTTTGGAAGTCATGTCAAGAGATAGAGCCTGCTTTGGTGTAATACATTTTAGATCGTTAAAACTAAGCCACACCCAAATTTTCGTAGGTCTAAATTTGCAAAAAAAATGTGCATCTCATATTAGAGAATATACGATTTATTTTGCAGAATTGTTAAAAGAAAATTTAATTTTGCTTTGATTTCCGGGACTAATTTTTTCATCAGAACAAAATCTTACTTTTATTTATTCAAGAAAAAAAATTCATTCCCCACCAATACCTTGCAGTTCCGCTAATATTTTCATTCTGTTCGGTTATAAGGGGTACTTTTTAATGAAGAGGATTGGCAAAGAGGCTGCTATTAGATCACTGAAAGTCGCAGTTATTAGTGAAGTACCAGGATTTGCACAGGCTCAAAATAAAATTTATTTTATCCAGGATAAGCAGAAAGTAATCGTACTTTTATCACTCCATAGAAAGTATGACACTAAAAATAACTCCAAATCGTACTTTGTATCTTCCACAAATTTATTTAATCACCACCTGAAGAGCAGCCCGTTGATTCTCAACGGGGAGAACAGAAGTCGGATTAAATTTAGGATACCTATTTAAACATAAGAGAAAATTACATCTCGCATCTTAGTTTAGTCCAATGGGACAAGTTACCGAAAACAAAAATTTTCAACCTAATCAAAGTTCTCATAGTTTGAAGCCGAAATCTACAATCAACAATAAGAATGTGAATCTATATGGAATTTCCTTCTATTTAATCGTAAAATATGTCAAGAGTCCGAATTAATAGAAAAAAAGCTATTCATCCAGCTCCATTAATTCATTACGGTGCTACGTATATTTGTTGCCCCTGTAATTCATCACTACAAATTGTTCGTGACTGTAATAGTTTAAATATCTGAATAATCTCCCCCTCTTCATATCGTCAATTGCTTCCAAATGGGCCTACATACTCATGCATTCTTATGGGAAAATACATGAGTTCGGAATCAACTATCGCATTGGTCGTCAAGGTGACGGGTTGTCTACAACCTTAAAAATTTCACAAAATATTCGTATATTTTATCTAAATTCTCGGAACTTTGAAACAAAAGCGATATTCCAATACAATAATAAGAATCTGAATTCAATGCCCCTTTTTTTTTGGTACTTATCTTGATTTTATACGACTATTCCTTCTAATTTTATTTTTAAAAGAAATTAAGTCTGTAACCGATAAAATCGAACTTTACGTGTATTTCTTATGGAAATCTATGTGAACGATCTCGGTTCAAACCCAGCAAAGTTATCGAATGGAAAGGTTACAGTACTTCCTTCCGGGTCCGAGAGAACACGTATGCGAAGTTTGACGAAAATCGGACAAACGTGGACTCGAATCTCAGACGAACATTCAAACCCACAGAATTTCTGCTTTCTATACTTGGAAGATGACCGTTTTCGATTAATTGTAAGATGTTTATTCTCAGGTACACTATTAATAGATTGGAGTTTAAAAGTGTGGCAACTTTCTGATCATCCTGGATATGAAAGATTTTTAACAAAACTTACACTTCCCCCATGAATTTCGTTAAAATTTATATTTTCTTACTTTGATTTTCTCTTTGTCAATAAATCTTTTGATATTCCATATAAAAAATCTATAAGCCAATAACACAGAGTTATCCATCAGACATCAAAAGGAAATTCCTGTATCATTCTTTTACTTCATTCTACTTTGTCTTTCATTTACTGTAATTCATTACTTGATCATTCTTTTTGTACTTTGAAATCCTTTTGAACATTACAAGTAAAATTTGCCTCTGCGGACAAGTTGTGGAAAACGTTTGTTTGTGAAGAAAGCACTCCTCGGTTTGAATCATGAATTTACTCAGCATTGTAAAAATAATTGTGGAGATACCTGATTCAATATAGTAGATGCTGCATGCATATCAGCTATGGGAATCCATTGAGAGCTTTCTTAATGTCGATGTGTTAACCACGTGGCTCCGTCGTCTTGGCTGGGTCCAGGCCTTTCATGGGCTGTTAATATCAATTGTCGAATTATACTCATGAAATTCACAGAGCTGAACTTAACTTCATGAAATTACCGCTCGATGTTTTTTGAATTGTATTAGCATTCATAGTTTTATGTTGTTTCTCACGTGTTTATAGCTCATGCACATTTCCAGTGATTACTCGAGGAAGCACATTTATTGCTGTTTTTGTTTCATAAACATTGAATTCTAAAATTAATCTCTTGAGGAAACCACCAGTCTTCTCCGTACCGATTTGAAAATGTAAAATATATACTTTTTCTTTTAGTTTGCTTTATCCATAGTCATCAGCCCCAGGGCTGGTTGGATCCTCAACCGCTCCACCGTTAGATAGTGATTTGGGGAAGGTATGAGGCTGACTACTCATGGTTAGGAGTGAGGTTGTTTACTCGAGCTTATCTCACTCAGCCATAGATACGGATGCGCAAACGTCATTCACTTTTCTTTCTGATGCAATTTTCCGTAAAAGTTGCGTTTTTCAAAATCTATTTTCTACGTCATATACCCCGTTAAAATATCTCATTTTTCATCATAGGTATTTAAATAAGTCTCATTTATCATCCTTACGGGAATAGATTTAATGCCGTGCCCAATCTGCGTAGATTGGGCAAATGTACTGGTTGGTTGTCCTCGAAAGCTTTCTCTATGAAATGTGCTCAGGATTTGTGCTTGTTTTATATTTATGAATATTTGCACTAGCAGATCCAAAACTTTTTATATGAAAATAATATCATTCATATCCAATTCTGTTTTGCCATTTCTCCAGAAATATTAATGATGTAATGTAAGATAGTCGAGTGGTCTACAACTAAGGGAAACTTCAGTTTTTCGTTATTCTTCATGAGCCATTATATAGGCTTAGAATAAATCCTCAGAAGTTTCCTAAACAAAGACAATTCATTTGGTGAAAATGAGGTTTTCAGGGTTGGTCTGATTTAATAGCATTGTGTACTCACTTGCCGTTGTGTGAACATTTCGTATAATATCCGCTCTTGTACACTTGCTGAACTCTTGTTTGTCACTAGATGTGCCGTTAATAACTGTTAGAAATGAGATTGGATATGCCTACTTATTGTCATCTTATCCCGTTATCTTATCTCGTTATTTTTTTCTCCTGCTATCTCCAAACAGCTATCTAACATATTAGAGGAGACATCGGTTTTATTTCATCATTTCGACATTTCAATAGTTGAGTAATTTAATTTCGTTTCAGGAGAATCCCAATGTTGACGAATCCCGATTCCAATCGACCTTTTCGTTCAGTTCGTATACTACTATTACGTATACATATTTAATGAAGACGGCGGAGAGAGAAACTTTTCCGCGATCAAAGGTATTCTTATCGAAATACCGTTATTCCCTACGTATAAGACGCAGTCTGACGGAGTCTGTCTGATGCAGTGGTATTCGATGTTTCTATAGTATACAGCGCCGTGCTCCTTCGCTGTCTCCAGCTACGATTGAGTTGGTGCCTTCTGAATCACCGCAGATTCTTGCTTGAAATCAGTCTTCCATTTTAAATCTCCAGATCAGAACTCCGCGCCAATTAAGAGTCAACAAATTATCTTTCCGCTGATCGTGATGTACTCACCGAATTGTCCCCGAAGTTCATTACCTCGAAATTGAACCGTTGCGTATATCTTTATAGATAGCGCGGTTTGCGACATGTGTCTGGCTATCTAGGTATGCCATTCTGCGGCGTAATATAGCGTTCTGCAACGCACAGCTCTCAGCTACCAAATGTTGAGGAGCTGTCGGCAAGGGAAAGAGGCGACTTCTGTTTCTCTCACTTCCGGCTAGTGCGACGCAAATGACTTCCTTCTCTTATCGCCTTTCCCCGAGTTTTATCTGCAGGACGCCCTCACCCCAGTCGCATCTCTCTGTCTCCCCCCCCCCTTCCCCATTGAAGCGATCCTTCTGATTGCTCCTATTCATTCGCTGCCCTGAGGTGACGCCTACACACCCCCCCTTTCATTTCCCTCCCGACGGTCCCGAAAGAAATTTTTTTATGCTTCGCTAAATAGAAGGTCCTAAGGCTGTGTGAGGTGTGGGAATCGGAGAGGTTAAGAAAGTCAGTCATGATGGATATGAAAAATATAGGATCGGAGAGGAGTATTGAGTGGACGAAATAGCTGCGGAGGATGATCACGAGAGGCGGGTCATAAAAGGAAGAAAATAGATGGGAATCGAGATTTAAAGCTTCGGGATACTGTTCCTATTAAGTCAAACAGTACTGTGTTCAAGAATAGGTGCTGTTTTTGTTAGATAAACTTTTAAAAATTCTGGTTTTCCTGTTGCTACTGGACCGCAGTGGTAGGAAGGTTATTTGAAAGTATTTCCAGACATATAGTAGAAAAATTCAAAGATTCTTCGCTGCATTTTCATTCAATTTTGGGCAGACTCAAAGTCTTACTTTTCCAATCAGCTTTGGTGTATTTCATTTTTCATTCCTGTTTGAATTCTTATCTTCATTTGTAAAGATTTTTATGTCACATGTTTACCAACGAATCCTTTATAAGTATTTCATCATTATTCGTCAGTTTTGTCTCAAGAAATAGTTCATCCTGTCGTGCCTTCTGTCATACGCATACTGTCCCCTATTTCTCTCCTCACTTAGTAACCTACTTCTTTCCTCCATAAATCAATTCAATTCTCTTTTCCCACATTCTCACGCCTTAGAGTATCCTTTTCAAGATCCCCTATCAATATTTGACTCCGAGACTACTTAGTGATGTTTACCGCATCATTTTCCGATGAACTTTCTTCATCAAAAAAGTGACGAAAAGATAACCAGTGTTACACAACAATATTTCGCGATATCTCTATGAAAATAAGTATCTAGTCTTCAACTTTGGCAAACTAAGCATGCGAAAGAGGATATCTTATTGCTTTAAGTTATAAAGCACTTATTTTAAGAAATTAACTGCAAGAAAGCCCTTCCCTTGTGATCTCCAACATGAAAGGAGTAAAGAGTTGTCATCTCCCGGTTATCCTGGTTTTCACTCGATCCTCTGAAATGGTTCTCAAGCGGGTTTTACTGTATCTCAGCAAAATAAAAGAATTTTGTGTTTTATTAGGACATCGAACTCAGCTGTGAAGTTCGTTTAAGTGGATAGCTAATTAAGTGATTACATTTTAAATACTTTCCTTATTACATTCCCACGATACCGTGGAACGATCGTAGATTCAAATATTTATTTACTACTTCGCTGGGAAGCTTTTTCGTCCTATTCAGAGTGCTCTTAGAGACTAAGTTACCTCTCTCCTATTCTCAACCGAAAATTGGCCCTGCAGATATTTCCTTTACAGTTCGTATAAAGTACAATTCGATTCAATGCAAGAAGTTGTTTAGCCGCTTTGAAATCGATCGCCAGTTTTACTCATATGATGGTCGATCCTTGAAAATTGTATATTACTTTTGCATTACCTGAAATCCAAGTTCTTCGTTACTTTTCGTGAGTTGTTACTCGTATGTCAGTGTCAATTCGCGTCATTTCAATCACGTTAGTTTATTCAGTGTAAACTATTGACTTTTTATCGTATTATTGATGTGCTCAAGATATACGGATCACTAGGAATGATACGAAAGCTTTTAAATGCTTTGATTGATGTATAAAATTCTTGTGACTTGATAATTGAATTCTTAGACTGGGCTTTTAATATAGATTTGAATATGAAACAGAGGTACATCTATCCAACACACTTTTTATAATGATAAATGTATCTTTTTACTTTTTTATATATATTTATTCATTCAACTTTAATCTGTTTATTGTATTTTATACTGCCGATAACAAACTACAGTAGCAGTAGTATTGTTAAAAGCGCTTCGACAACTTAGGTCATTTCGCACGTAGCCCCCTCCACCGGGAATCGAACCCGGGACCGCTTTAACCGAAGTCAAAAGCTTTGCCCACTTGGCTATTTGGGAGCCTTCTTTAATAGCTTATACAGATTTGGAAATAAGAGCAAAATTACCTCAGCAATCGAGGAACCATAATTCCATTTCCACTACTAAATTGAATTCTTTTCGCTGAGAAAGTACTTATTCTCTATTAGTTGCCTTTTTCTGAAATATAAATTAAATAGGATAATTATTTTATATTATTATATATTATACAAAATGAAATTCACTTAAAACGGTATAAATAATTAGGATATAAAGAAACGCAGTGTGAAAATTTTACTTAAATTATTCACGTGTTACCTCAATTTTGAAGTTATAGGTGTCGGATACAATTTGAACTAGCAGTCTTTCGCGCTTTCCGTATTCAGATCGAAGAAATGCCGTGGAAGGGCGATGGTTCGAACGAATTACTGTAGCGCCGAAACTCTTTCGATCTGTTTTCTGCAGAATGCGCTGGACACGTTGCTCGAATTACACGATTACGGAAATTGTGTGAAACTTACGTGCTTGAAAAGTTCCTGGATTAAAAGATTAAGGATTAAGCTGAAATTCTGTGCAAGAAGAATTTCGTATCACTCCTCTTTGCTGAGTACCACTACAACGAATGGGATGGAATTTTTTTATATGTTTTCTAATTTTTTTCTCCATTATGGTTTCAATGATCCTAAAGGAGAATGTATACAAGCGTAGCAACATCTTTCTAGCGTCGAATGGCGAAAACAGAAAATTTTCATCGATATTCGTGCAATCATGGCGATGTTATTGCCAACAGCCTGCAAACAGATATTCAGGCTTTGTATCGACTGCCTTTAAGATATGGATGGGTTGTAAGAAAATAGTAAATGAAACTGATTTGTTTTGAAGGGCAGTTGACCGAGCAAAAAAATCCCTTTTCTTCCTCGACTCATAATGCAACCAGGCAGGAGAAATAAAATATCACGTCAAAATTTTTCGCTCGAATGCAATCATTTGTGAGTTTAACGCCATTGTTTTCTCTTTCTTTCAGAATTTCCCCTCGAGCGACATTCAAGGAGTCCTGTCGAAGGCTGTGGAACTCGCGGGCCGCGCGGCCGATTAGTCCACTCGGCCGCCCCTGGTCCGGGCCCCCCTTCGCACACGACCTCCTCTTTTGCTCATCCGCCCTGGTGGGACTCCCTTCCACCGCTGTGATTCTCGCAGAATACGCCGATTGTCCACCGTCTCGTTCCATCTCCTTTCCTCCGTTCCATTTCACCCCTCGTTCCGTTCCATCCATTCCCTTCTGTTTCAATATTCCCTCGTCGCCCGCATCGCCCACTATGCAAATACACCCTGGAATTAGGGAAGGTGCTGGTGCGAGCGGAGAGTTGGGCCGTGTGTGTGTGTGTATACCTTCTCTGCATCACTCTCTCTTTTCGCTATTTCACGCCGGCAATAATTCTCTTTGGTTCACTGAAAGCAATACGCCTTTTTACATGTCTCTCCCGAAAGGGAATGCGCTCCGAATCACGGAAAATGCAACGGCTTTGTTTATTTCCGCCGTCAATTTTTCTCCTTGGCAACGCCCTCCGTTGAGCCTTACTTCGGCGCTTGCTCGCCAGATGACGCCTCTGCTTCGTCTCGGGAGCCCACGAATTTTTTTGTATGTCCGCGAATGTACCAATGGCGATTTCACTCTCTCTCTCTTGAGAAAATTCCGTTTCATTCATTCCAATTTTGTGGAAATCGCACCGGTCAAGTCGAATGAAGCGACACGTAGCGGATTATTGTTCAATTTGATCATGTCACGGCCGCATTTGCTGTCGAATTTATATGTGTATCTTATATTTATGGATTGCGTTAAATTTGTTGCGTTTACATGCATGGGATAATGTCGAACGATTCCACATGTAGTGGGTTGGTTCTTCATGTGTTTATTGTAAAGGGGATTGTTATTCTATTTGTATGGTTTTTACGTTGTAGCTTATTTGGGTGAGCTGAAAGTAGCAGTCTGTTTAAGAGTTGTTATGTCGTGGAGATTATTTTTCCTCGGAATGATCAGATCCTCTGGTGCTACTTGTCCACACATTTTCAAATATTGTTATACTTAACGTCTGTTAAGTTTGGAATGTATGCAAGAGCGTGATGGAAGCTGAATAAATAATGTATCCGAGATCTATTTTGGATGCATTTTGATTTCCGTTTGATGAATTGGTCTTTGAACGGAGTGAGAGTAGTTCTTTGTCCGTCGCCGTTGGCCGTTGAATGGGTCGCATTAAATGTGAAGATACAATCTATTTTTATTCCAAAAAGAAGATGTTTTTATGTATCTTAGTCATTCACTCTTTTAAGTCCTTGTTAGATTCAATCGTTTTCAATCGCGAAGTGTTCTCGAGAATCATTTCATTGCCTCTGCAACCTTTCTACGGAAGATTTAAAGAAAATCGTGGAAAAACGACTGAAATTCGATCTCTTAACATACCAACTAACATAAATTGGCTCTTACGTAATTTTGAAATCATCGTTTGGAATTCCGACTTAAAATGATGTTTTACGATGATTTTTTTTGAAATCATCGTTTGGAATTCCGACTTAAAATGATGTTTTACGATGATTTTTTTTGAAATCATCGTTTGGAATTCCGACTTAAGATGATGTTTTACGATGATTTTTTTTGAAATCATCGTTTGGAATTCCGACTTAAGATGATGTTTTACGATGATTTTTTTTGAAATCATCGTTTGGAATTCCGACTTAAGATGATGTTTTACGATGATGAAGTACGCTGATTTCATGTCGATCGTTGTGCATTTGGAAGTATATAAAATTCTCAAATTATTTGTTAGACAGTTAAGACATAAAAAAAATATCACACAACGGATCCATTCTTTAAAGTCTCATGGAATGGAATAGCCTGAAATTTACGAAATGTATTCCTGGAGAATGGATTAAGATTTTTTTTCATGATAAAACTGGAGCATCGCATCTGTTGTAATATCTAGCTTCGAAAAGCGCGCCTTGGTGAAGATTGCATCCCTTGAACTTTAACGGCTGAGTTTATCATAAATTATACGTTTGTACCATGTCTACCTATACATCGTATGATCCAACCATTTACCTTTCTGAACTACTTTTGTTTATTCAGATGTTATCACGTGATCTGGATAGAGAGAAGGAGTACACCCCTACCATTGCGTCTGTTTACAACAGTTTTCAATTCGAACAATCTTAATTTCACAGACTTTATTTGATTGCGACGAAAAAAAAATACATTTTTTAAGCTTCTCAAAATCTACGGGTCTTAAGCCAATTTGTAAAGATACACTATATTTATCGCTAATTTGGTCGATTCGTCAAACAAAGTATCTCCTTAGGGAAATCATTGCCTCGGACTTTAGGCCCGACAACAGGATTTTGGCTGAGAATTCTTGGTGAGGAAGATTTCTCCTGGCGAAATAACACTCGCGCAATCATTGCTTCTTTCAGTCAGCTGGAGATTGATTCCCCGCCGGATTTTTCTACTCGAGTTAAACGTATGAAGTGTAACTTCGCATAGCACACATTCTTACTCGACCTTTCCAGATTAAAGTTTCGAAATTGTGGCGATATATTTATATTTCTGATGTATTCTACAGCTCCCTCGTCACGAAAAGTCAACCCTACGAAAGACTCGTTCCTTGTCGTCCATCTTTGAATGCAAAATAAATTATTCCTTTCACAACGCGGTGTTTTTATCTGCGGAAATTATCATAACTTCTCTCTAAACATATCTCAGGACAAATTTCATTAATTTAGATAACCGGGGCGATAATTTCGAATGACTTTACTTTCTTCGCAGGAATTTTGGGAGTGATAATGTAGAAAAAGATGTGTGAAAAATGCAGTTACTAAATTGTTCAATATGTTTTGTCGTTCGATGAGAGATGCTGCTGTTAGGTCCGTTATATATTCGTCTAAAGATGGTGCTACTTTTTCATGAACACGTGTGTAGTTTCATGTAGATCTGTCAACGCATTCGCATATTCACAGCTGTTCAAAGTTTACGTGTCACAGTAACAGTTGTTTTGCAAAAGTCGACGGAACGACAACATGGGACTCGAATGAGGAATACGACCTTAGCCGGTGTTTCAGGTGCAGTTTAATGTTTACCAATGATACCGATAGGCGTAGCCAGTATCTGTCTATTTCAGAGCCATGGAATAAACACTGCGTTGCTAACAATCCAGGGATACTTTCACCGGGAACCTAAAGAAACTGATTTATATTGACGTGTATACGCTGGAAGTCCCCAGCGACGTTTATATCGCATACGTGAAATAGGCCTCCTCTAGCAACCTTTTGTTTATAGTTGGCTCTGTTTTCATTGGGGGGTTTGAACCCACAAAACCGCCCCCTTGGCCACGCCTCTGAAAAAAAAATTTACAGATTTATCTGAAATTGTTTCCCCTGAAATCCCGGTAAGAAATTAAGAGGACAACCAGGCTAACTGCTGCGAAAATTAAGTTTAAATTTCCTAGGAAAGAAATTAAGAGCGCAATGGCTGTAATTATCTGATGGTGACAACTCGAGAAAGCGTATACTTGTGTGTGCAAAGTTAAACACATTTTTCTTTCCCTCGAAACTTTCTGTTTTGGGTAAATTACTGTTTTTTTTATATCTTTTAACATTTGTTTTTCTATAAATGTTTGAGGTTCGTAATACAGTGGATTGAGCAATCAAATGAAATCCAGAAAGAAAGAAAATAGTTGTCCTATTACCGTGACTGCTAACAGGGCTCTGGGTAAGTAGGACCCAGTTCCTATTTCCACAATAGACCCTGATCCCTCCAATTTTCTGTAAAAAGCCCTTGGCTCCTTAGAAGAAGTGATAGAGTAACTTGATATAGGGAAGTTTGCTCTCTCAGAGGATTAATTAAATAGAATAATTATCTTAAAATACAAAATTAAAAATGTTCTCCAGATGGAAATTGAACGTAAGTTTCCACACGGTTTATCAATACGATGGCAATTTTCAGCGCACAAAATTCACCTTCGGGACATCAAGATTAAATTAGCAGAATTGATTTGTTAAGCAAACAATCGGAATACACCAAAATGCATAGGAAATTAGTGTCCTCAAATCTTTCCATAGGAGTCGGTAAATTTTATCCGAATCCATGCTAAATGTATTCCGATCCAAAGCCCTNAACGCACAAAATTCATCTTCGGGACATCAAGATTAAATTAGCAGAATTGATTTGTTAAGCAAACAATCGGAATACACCAAAATGCATAGGAAATTGGTGTCCTCAAATCTTTCCATAGGAGTCGGTAAATTTTATCCGAATCCATGCTAAATGTATTCCGATCCAAAGCCCTGCTTGCCAAAATGAAAGTACTTGTATTGAGAATTGAGATTTAGTCATATTCGAGTTTTCTCCGTTGCTATGCGACGGAGAAGGCTCTTGTTGTTTTGTGTTGTTCCTGCCTTTTCAAACAACAATGGTGCCAGCCTAGATACCTCTAATTCTTCTTATTTGAAGCTACCCTATTTCACGTCTAGCCTTTGTATTACCTTAAGAAAAGCAACTAAACCTCTGTGTACACCTTGCTGCAACAAAATATGGCGGTGTTGATTTTCCAATTGAGAATTTCCACAGCAAAATAACGCTGGAATGAAAGCTATCATTGGAATGTTGTTTTTGTCCTCATGGACATCTTTTCTGGCCTCCGCACAACCATGCGGGTAATGCATTCCACTTTGGAGAAAGCGGTTACGGGTTCGATTCCCGGTGGGGGCTCACGTGCAAAATCACCTCAGCTGCCGAAGCTCTTTTAAACTCAATGCCACTACTACCAGCATCTTTTCTATGGATCTTTATCAGAAGAACCCTCAGAAATTGGTTGCCAAAACAATATCGTCTTTCTAAGGTTGCTTTCTCGTCCTGTCATGTAACTGCCATGATAAATCTTTACGAAGGGCTTTTTTCTTGGAATTCAACGATTGATTCTGCCCCTTCTCCTCCTCAGGCTGTTAATATGTTCTTAGGGTCTTTGAACCCCTTGGGGTCGGCGTAATAATTCGAAAGGATCCGCGAGTATAAATGTATCTTTCAATTCATTCCCTCTTATTTCCGTAATTTTGTTATAATTGCCTGTTCATTTAATAGATTAAAGGATTTAAATCACTTTTTCGCTATATATGTAACTGAAAGAACAAAATTTCGGGAGTCCGCGAAACTAAAAATTGAGCAAAAAGGGTCATCAGCCTACTGAAGTTAAGGAAAGTTAAGTTTCTATTGGTGATTCATCCATATTACAGTATGTATTAAGGGGATTGGATATCGTTTCAACTATCCGTTTCAGAACCTCAGAAAAGATCCTTTCTTCTTAATCCCTTTCTTCCGTTATGATGGTCGTGTGTGAGGAGAGGAAGAAGGGAAGTGGTGGCCTCGAACCTAGGCCGAAGCTCTTTCGATCTGTTTGCTGCGCAATGCGCTGGACATGTTGCTCAAATTACACGATTACGGAAATTGTGTGAAACTTACGTACTTGGAAAGTACCTGGATTCGAAGATAAAGGATTAAGCTAAAATTATGT
>KZ308513.1:773879-791420 GCA_000376725.2 Ladona fulva
ATACTTTCACCGGGAACCTAAAGAAACTGATTTATATTGACGTGTATACGCTGGAAGTCCCCAGCGACGTTTATATCGCATACGTGAAATAGGCCTCCTCTAGCAACCTTTTGTTTATAGTTGGCTCTGTTTTCATTGGGGGGTTTGAACCCACAAAACCGCCCCCTTGGCCACGCCTCTGAAAAAAATATACAGATTTATCTGAAATTGTTTCCTCTGAAATCCCGGTAAGAAATTAAGAGGACAACCAGGCTAACTGCTGCGAAAATTAAGTTTAAATTTCCTAGGAAAGAAATTAAGAGCGCAATGGCTGTAATTATCTGATGGTGACAACTCGAGAAAGCGTATACTTGTGTGTGCAAAGTTAAACACATTTTTCTTTCCCTCGAAACTTTCTGTTTTGGGTAAATTACTGTTTTTTTTATATCTTTTAACATTTGTTTTTCTATAAATGTTTGAGGTTCGTAATACAGTGGATTGAGCAATCAAATGAAATCCAGAAAGAAAGAAAATAGTTGTCCTATTACCGTGACTGCTAACAGGGCTCTGGGTAAGTAGGACCCAGTTCCTATTTCCACAATAGACCCTGATCCCTCCAATTTTCTGTAAAAAGCCCTTGGCTCCTTAGAAGAAGTGATAGAGTAACTTGATATAGGGAAGTTTGCTCTCTCAGAGGATTAATTAAATAGAATAATTATCTTAAAATACAAAATTAAAAATGTTCTCCAGATGGAAATTGAACGTAAGTTTCCACACGGTTTATCAATACGATGGCAATTTTCAACGCACAAAATTCATCTTCGGGACATCAAGATTAAATTAGCAGAATTGATTTGTTAAGCAAACAATCGGAATACACCAAAATGCATAGGAAATTAGTGTCCTCAAATCTTTCCATAGGAGTCGGTAAATTTTACCGAATCCATGCTAAATGTATTCCGATCCAAAGCCCTGCTTGCCAAAATGAAAGTACTTGTATTGAGAATTGAGATTTAGTCATATTCGAGCTTTCCCCGTTGCTATGCGACGGAGAAGGCTCCTGTTATTTTTGTTGTTCCTGCCTTTTCAAACAACAATGGTGCCAGCCTAGATACCTCTAATTCTTCTTATTTGAAGCTACCTTATTTCACGTCTAGCTTTTGTATTACCGTAAGAAAAGCAACTAAACCTCTGTGTACACCTTGCTGCAACAAAATATGGAAGTGTTGATTTTCCAATTGAGAATTTCCACAGCAAGATAACGCTGGAATGAAAGCTATCATTGAAATGTTGTTTTTGTCCTCATGGACATATTTTCTGGCCTCCGCACAACCATGCGGGTAATGCGTTCCACTTTGGAGAAAGCGGTTACGGGTTCGATTCCCGGTGGTAGCTCACGTGCAAAATTACCTCAGCTGCCGAAGCTCTTTTAAACTCAATGCCACTACTACCAACATCTTTTCTATGCATCTTTATCAGAAGAACCCTCAGAAATTGGTTGCCAAAACAATATCGTCTTTCTAAGGCTGCTTTCTCGTCCTGCCATGTAACTGCCATGATTTACGAAGGGCTTTTTTCTTGGAATTCAACGATTGATTCTGCCCCTTCTCCTCCTCAGGCTGCTAATATGTTCTTAGGGTCTTTGAACCCCTTGGGGTCGGCGTAATAATTCGAAAGGATCCGCGAGTATAAATGTATCTTTCAATTCATTCCCTCTTATTTCCGTAATTTTGTTATAATTTCCTGTTCGTTCAATAGATTAAAGAATTTAAATCACCTTTTCGCAATACATGTCACTGAAAGTACAAAATTTTGGGAGTCCGCGAAACTAAAAATTGAGCAAAAAGGGTCATCAACCTATACATCGTATGATCCAACCATTTACCTTTCTGAACTACTTTTGTTTATTCAGATGTTATCACGTGATCGGGATAGAGAGAAGGAGTACACCCCTACCATTGCGTCTGTTTACAACAGTTTTCAATTCGAACAATCTTAATTTCACAGACTTTATTTGATTGCGACGAAAAAAAAATACATTTTTTAAGCTTCTCAAAATCTACGGGTCTTAAGCCAATTTGTAAAGATACACTATATTTATCGCTAATTTGGTCGATTCGTCAAACAAAGTATCTCCTTAGGGAAATCATTGCCTCGGACTTTAGGCCCGACAACAGGATTTTGGCTGAGAATTCTTGGTGAGGAAGATTTCTCCTGGCGAAATAACACTCGCGCAATCATTGCTTCTTTCAGTCAGCTGGAGATTGATTCCCCGCCGGATTTTTCTACTCGAGTTAAACGTATGAAGTGTAACTTCGCATAGCACACATTCTTACTCGACCTTTCCAGATTAAAGTTTCGAAATTGTGGCGATATATTTATATTTCTGATGTATTCTACAGCTCCCTCGTCACGAAAAGTCAACCCTACGAAAGACTCGTTCCTTGTCGTCCATCTTTGAATGCAAAATAAATTATTCCTTTCACAACGCGGTGTTTTTATCTGCGGAAATTATCATAACTTCTCTCTAAACATATCTCAGGACAAATTTCATTAATTTAGATAACCGGGGCGATAATTTCGAATGACTTTACTTTCTTCGCAGGAATTTTGGGAGTGATAATGTAGAAAAAGATGTGTGAAAAATGCAGTTACTAAATTGTTCAATATGTTTTGTCGTTCGATGAGAGATGCTGCTGTTAGGTCCGTTATATATTCGTCTAAAGATGGTGCTACTTTTTCATGAACACGTGTGTAGTTTCATGTAGATCTGTCAACGCATTCGCATATTCACAGCTGTTCAAAGTTTACGTGTCACAGTAACAGTTGTTTTGCAAAAGTCGACGGAACGACAACATGGGACTCGAATGAGGAATACGACCTTAGCCGGTGTTTCAGGTGCAGTTTAATGTTTACCAATGATACCGATAGGCGTAGCCAGTATCTGTCTATTTCAGAGCCATGGAATAAACACTGCGTTGCTAACAATCCAGGGATACTTTCACCGGGAACCTAAAGAAACTGATTTATATTGACGTGTATACGCTGGAAGTCCCCAGCGACGTTTATATCGCATACGTGAAATAGGCCTCCTCTAGCAACCTTTTGTTTATAGTTGGCTCTGTTTTCATTGGGGGGTTTGAACCCACAAAACCGCCCCCTTGGCCACGCCTCTGAAAAAAATATACAGATTTATCTGAAATTGTTTCCTCTGAAATCCCGGTAAGAAATTAAGAGGACAACCAGGCTAACTGCTGCGAAAATTAAGTTTAAATTTCCTAGGAAAGAAATTAAGAGCGCAATGGCTGTAATTATCTGATGGTGACAACTCGAGAAAGCGTACACTTGTGTGTGCAAAGTTAAACACATTTTTTCTTTCCCTCGAAACTTTCTGTTTTGGGTAAATGATTGTTTTTTTATATCTTTTAACATTTGTTTTTCTATAAATGTTTGAGGTTCGTAATACAGTGGATTGAGTAATCAAATGAAATCCAGAAAGAAAGAAAATAGTTGTCCTATTACCATGACTGCTATAAGGGCTGTGAGTAAGTAGGGTCCAGTTCCTATTTCCACAATAGACCCTGACCCCTCCAATTTTCTGTCAAACGTCTTTGACTCCTTAGAAGAAGTGATAGAGTAACTTGATATAGGGAAGTTTGCTCTCTCAGAGGATTAATTAAATAGAATAATTATCTTAAAATACAAAATTAAAATTGTTCTCCAGATGGAAATTGAACGTAAGTTTCCACACGGTTTATCAATACGATGGCAATTTTCAGCGCACAAAATTCACCTTCGGGACATCAAGATTAAATTAGCAGAATTGATTTGTTAAGCAAACAATCGGAATACACCAAAATGCATAGGAAATTGGTGTCCTCAAATCTTTCCATAGGAGTCGGTAAATTTTATCCGAATCCATGCTAAATGTATTCCGATCCAAAGCCCTGCTTGCCAAAATGAAAGTACTTGTATTGAGAATTGAGATTTAGTCATATTCGAGTTTTCTCCGTTGCTATGCGACGGAGAAGGCTCTTGTTGTTTTGTGTTGTTCCTGCCTTTTCAAACAACAATGGTGCCAGCCTAGATACCTCTAATTCTTCTTATTTGAAGCTACCTTATTTCACGTCTAGCTTTTGTATTACCGTAAGAAAAGCAACTAAACCTCTGTGTACACCTTGCTGCAACAAAATATGGAAGTGTTGATTTTCCAATTGAGAATTTCCACAGCAAGATAACGCTGGAATGAAAGCTATCATTGAAATGTTGTTTTTGTCCTCATGGACATATTTTCTGGCCTCCGCACAACCATGCGGGTAATGCGTTCCACTTTGGAGAAAGCGGTTACGGGTTCGATTCCCGGTGGTAGCTCACGTGCAAAATTACCTCAGCTGCCGAAGCTCTTTTAAACTCAATGCCACTACTACCAACATCTTTTCTATGCATCTTTATCAGAAGAACCCTCAGAAATTGGTTGCCAAAACAATATCGTCTTTCTAAGGCTGCTTTCTCGTCCTGCCATGTAACTGCCATGATTTACGAAGGGCTTTTTTCTTGGAATTCAACGATTGATTCTGCCCCTTCTCCTCCTCAGGCTGTTAATATGTTCTTAGGGTCTTTGAACCCCTTGGGGTCGGCGTAATAATTCGAAAGGGTCCGAATTGTATCTTTCAATTCATTCCCTCTTATTTCCGTAATTTTGTTATAATTTCCTGTTCGTTCAATAGATTAAAGAATTTAAATCACCTTTTCGCAATACATGTCACTGAAAGTACAAAATTTTGGGAGTCCGCGAAACTAAAAATTGAGCAAAAAGGGTCATCAGACTACTGAAGTTAAGGAACCGTTTACATTGGTGATTCATCCATAATACAGTCTGTATTAAGGGGATTGGATATCGTTTAAACTAGCCGTTTCAGAACCTCAGAAAAGATTCTTTCTTCTTAATCCCTTTCTTCCGTTATGATGTTCGTGTGTGAGGAGAGGAAGAAGGGAAGTGGTGGAGGGGTGGCCTCGAACCTAGGCCGAAGCTCTTTCGGTTTATATGCTGCGCAATGCGCTGGACATGTTGCTCCAATTACGCGATTACGGAGATTGTGTGAAACTTATGTACTTGGAAAGTACCTGGATTCGAAGATAAAGGATATTATGTCCCAGAAGATTTTCGTATCACTTCTTATTGCCGAGTACCACTACAATGAAAGAGATAGATTTTTATGTATGTTCTCTTATTTATTTCTCCATTATGGTTTGTATGAACCTAACAAGGGATGTATGCAAGTGTAGCAACATCTTTTAAGCATCGAATGGCGAAAACGGAAATATTTTATCTATATGCATGTAATCATGGTGATGTTATTTCCAACAGCCTGCAAACGAATATTCAGGCCTTGCATCCATTGGCCTTAAGAATGGCCTTTGTGACAATAAGAAATAGTAAAATGTTGGAGGGTCTAGTACGAGGGAGCAATCATTTTCTTCATTATGGAAATTTCCTGCTCGAAATTAGAATCTCGAGTGAAATAGGTTTTCGAAATGTTTCTAAATGCGACCAGAAAAACTGATTAATACTCTCCTTTTGATATTAGATTGTCACTTAGACTCTCGATAAAAAGGTTCAGTGATTTACAGTATCTTACACGAGTCTTTCGTTTTACAGCGCAATTATACATATTCCGAATCTCTTACGAAAATCTTAAATGGTTGACGTGAGAGAAGAATCCGTATGCACCGCGTTGTTTCATCTTTATTGCAGACTAGCTGAAGTGCCCGTTGATTCTCAACGGGTCAAATAGAGACAGAATTAAATACAGCAGTCTTGTTTTTACAAAAAAAACAACATTTCTCATCGGCATCCCAATGCATTCTTTTAGGAAAATGCATAATTTCGGATTCAACAATGGAATTAGTCGTCAGGAGGACTTGTTTACAATTTCAATTTTCTAGAATAGTTTCGTTTATTTGATCAAAATTCTCGCAATTTTGAACAGAAAACAATATTCGACGACCAAAATAAGAATCTCTTTTCAATTTCCCTTCTCTTGGTACTTGTCTCGATTTCATGCGACTGTTCTTTCTTATTTAAGTTTTCAAAAGAAACAAACCCTGCAAGAGATAAAAGTGAGTTAAAATGTATAAGCTCAGATTCAACAATGGAATTAGTCGTCAGGGGAACCGGTTGTTTACAACCACACAATATCACAAAATGTTCGTCTATTTTATCAAAACTCTCGCAATTTCGAATAAAAAACAATGTACCATGATCAGAAAAAGAATACTCATTCAATTTCCCTTCTTTTGGTGCTTGTCTCGATTTCGTACGGCTATTCTTTCTGATTTAATTTTGCAAATGAAATAGACCATACAAGCGATAAAAGTGAGCCTCACATGTATTTCTTATAGAAACACTTTCAAAGGTCTGGAGTCGATCAGGGGACAGTTAGGTGAATAAAAAGTAGCCTATTATCTGTCCGGGGAAGACATTTAACAATCTTCAAAGTCTGAAAGTTCTGCGACATCTGGTTCTCTAACTCTATAGGAGCATGCACACATACACAAAGTTTCTACTTCATATATATAAATAGTACGATATACTTATCACGGGAAAATTATTTGCCTTGATCGGCAGTTACACCACATCTTTTCCTAATTTTTTTATTATTCGCCAAAGATTACGTGCATTTTCCAGTTGTTGAATGGCATTTTTATTAAATTCACCGACGTTTCAGATAACAAATTTTAACTAATCGAATGTTAATGATTCAAGTATTTTCTGCAAAAGGCTAAATTTTTCTTATTCACATGCTCTTTAATCATAAGATTAATTTTAATGGGGTAAGATGTACAGAATATGCATTACATTGAATATTATCACCCAGCTTTGCTAATTTCATCTATTATTTATTTCGCAACCAAAAAAACGGAGATAAAATCAATTTTTTATGGAGATAAAAGCTGAGGAGTACATTAACGAAGAATGTTATAAATAACGGTAAGAAATACATTGATTTATTACGATCTTACGACGGAATATTTTTGTGCTTAGGAGTAACAGATATATACGATAATAGATATATGTTTAAACTAAATTAAGTCCTGTCATGCTTTACGGGGTCGTTTACTAGTCTATATACATAAAGCAGAAATTCTGTGTGCTTGTCGGAGATTGGAGACTAAACTTTTTTTTCCGATTTGCGTCAAACTTTGCGTACATGTTCACTGAGACCAGGATGGAAGTACTGTCACCTTTATATTCGATAACTTTTCTGGGTTTGAATCAAGATCGTACAGATAGATTTCCATAAGAAAGGCATGTCAAGTTAGATTTTATAGGTTGCAGTCTTTATTTCTTTTTCAAAATTAAAATAGAAGGAACAGTCGTATAAAATCGAGATAAGTACCAAAAGAAGGGAAATTGAATACGGATTCTTATTATTGTCGTGGAATGTCGTTTTCGCTTCGAAGTTGCGAGAAATTAGATAAAAATAACGGAAATGTTGTGAAATTTTGAGGTTGTAAACAACCCGTCCCCTTGACGACCAATGCGATTGTTGATTCTGAGCTCATGCATTTTCCCATAAGAATACATTGTGTATTTGGGCCCATTTACAAGCAATGGCAAGCATTGCCGATGTAAAGAGGAGGGAATTTTTCAGAGATTTTAACTATCAGCCACATGAATCATCAATCGCAGAGGCAACAAACATACGTAGCACCGTAATGAATTAATGGAGATGGACGAGTAAGTTTTCGTCTATCAGTTCGTACTCTTGACAAATTTTACGTTGAAAATTCCCAGAACCAGACGTAGAAAATCTTGCAAACTTGCACATTAACTTGAGACAAGTTTCATAAGAAGGAAATTCCACAAAGATTCACATTCTTATTGTCGATTGCAGATTTCCGCTTCGAACTATGAGAGTTTGGATTAGATTGAAAATATTTGTTTTCGATAATCTGTCCCATTTGACTGATGGGGATGAAAGCTAAGATGCGAGATGTTATTTTCTCTTATGTACAAATTGGTGTACTATATTTAGTCTGACTTCTATTCTTCCCGTTGAGAATCAACGGGCACTTCAGCTGGTCTATTTATAAAAACCTCTTTATGGAGCTAAACTTCGCATGGCTACATGTTTGGTGACAGCAATAGCAGGAAAAGATAAATTGGTGTTGTGGCATTAGCAGGGTTCAAGGTAGGAGGATGATGAAAATATATTGGACAGACGAATGACTGATTAAGAGGTCCCTCGAGGAGCAATTGAAGGGGAAAGAATTATATTAATCATGCCAATACTGAGAAATTATATCACTTCCTAAAGGCAGTAAATGAATTATATACTTCCTAAAGCAGTAAATGAAGGAATTATAGAAGAAAACATAGGTAAAGTTATAAAAAAGAGATAAGTGTCGTAGCCAGAATTCATGGGGAGACCCTCCTTATAAGGAGATCGTTCAAGATGTTCATAGTCTTTATATTTTATCCCAGTGTCTCGGAATTGGCGTGGAAAATATTTACCGATAATTCTAGTTGCTTGTTATTCTTCTTTGCATGTGTGCTTGAATTTGATATGACAGTGGCGTTTATATTTTAATTATTCATCACTGTTCATGGTTGGATTTAAAATAGCAAGGGTTTGAAATTTGCACGTGCTCAAAACTTAAAGAAATATCTCTTGAAAGATGTTTCAAAGTATTGATCATCACTTCCAAACTTTATTGATTAAGCAACTTAAATTACAAATGAATTGGTTTAGTTTTCAATTTGTTAACGGTTAAATGTTTTGATAGGTTAAAAAAAATAGTATGTTCTCATTCGATCGTGCTCTTAACTAATTATCGATCAACTCCGCTGTACTCGCAGGTCGATCGGAGAGCAGAAACGATGTCTGCAAATACCACGGATGCTTCTTTCGACACTCTGAAAGAACTCACGCCTACAATTCCAGCGAAAAGCGACCGCTCCCACTCTGAATCTCTATTCAAGTCGCTCGGGAAAGCATTTCCGACTTCAAGTACCTCTACGGAATCCCCGCATCGGCGTTCATTAAGGTATCGAGCGGCGCGGGCTGTGGTGGGGCATAGCCACACCCACTGGCAAACCCCTCTCCCGCACCCGCAGCCTATCCAAGACAGGGTCGGCGCGGCGCCACTTCCGACGCTGCCATTGTGCGAAGTGGGCGGGGTGAGGGGGTGCGGCAGTGGAAAGGGGATATTTCCACCCGTGGATCCGCTAACCAAAAGTGTTTTCCGAGGCATCTGAAGGAATCCTCTATTGTATCGAAAAATACGGCTGGATTTCGGTCGAAAGATAGGGATACGGCACCGCCCTCAATCAGCGCTCGAATTCAGAGGAAAATGTGACGAATGACAGCTGAGTCTCATGGATGGTATAAACAGTTCTACATCCAGTCTGGATGGCCGCCCAATACCTTTTTAAACACTGCCCAACTGATTTTTCAAGCGTCCAATATTTGTCAAGATATGTCAATGCTCTCAGTTACGATTGCTCGTATATTCTTTTACGTTGATATCCTACGGGAAGAATAGAAGTCGGATTAAATATAGTATACATATTTGTACATAAAAGAAAATAACATCTCGGATCATAGTTTAGTCCAATGGGAAAGGCTGTCGAAAACAGAAACTTTATAATCAAAGTTCGAGGCCGAAATCTATAGTCAACTATAAGAATGTGAATCTTTATGGAATTTCCTTCTTATGAAACTTGCCTCAAGTTAATGTGCAAATTTGCGAGATTTACAACTTCTGGTTATAGCCATAAAATTAATCGTAAGATATGTCAAGAGTCCGAATTGATACATAAATAGTTATTCATCCATCTCCATTAGTTCATTACGGTGCTACGTATGTTCGTTGTCCCTGCGATTCATCACTGCAAATATTTCGCGATTCTAATAGTAAAAATCTCTAAAAATCTTCCTCCTCTTCATATCGTCAATTNTGAACTCGGAATCAACAATCGCATTGGTCGTCAGAGGGACGGGTTGTTTACAACCTCAAAATTTCACAAAATATTCGTATATTTTATCTTAATTCTCGCAACTTCGAAACGAAAGCGATATTCCACGACCATAATAAGAATCTGTATTCAATTTCCCTTCTTTTGGTACTTATCTCGATTTTATACGACTATTCCTTCTAATTTAATTTTGCAAAAGAAATAAAGTCTGTAACCGATAAAATCGAACTTTACATGTATTTCTTATGGAAATCCATCTGAACGATCTTGGTTCAAACCCAGAAAAGTTATCAAATGAAAAGGTGGCAGTACTTCCTTCCGGGTCTCAAAGAACACGTATGCAAAGTTTGACGCAAATCGGACCAGCGGTGTGGACTCCAATCTCAGACGAACATACAAACCAAAAGAATTTCTACCTGTGAAACTATTCAAAAGAAAGTAAAAAATATAGGCACACCATTAGCTCATATATCTATCGGATTAAAATTGTGTCTAGCATTACCGGTTTAATTCGGATTCTTTGAATGCGGAACATCTCTTGCGCCATCGAGCAGCTTTCTCAGAGAAATAATTCATGATTCGGCATAAAACAGAGCTTCTGACCAAAGGAAAACCGCACTTTGCTGTCATAACATCTACCAGCCATCCGCGACGTAATTAAGAATTACGGCGAAAATCCAATATTCAATTACAGTATATACGCGTATTTTATAGTAAAATAGATCATTCCGTAATTAGCAATTTTTATCGAAAGATACAGCGACTTATTTTTCTGCCTTATCGACATATTGCACACTGTCTAGCTGGCTCTTACGTAAGCCATCTCATGTTCATGTAACATTACATACTTGACACTTCTTGACACGTCTTATTACGTATTCAAATCATAGAGCTACTATACATATTATACTTATGAAAGAAAATTAAATGCTGTAATGATGGAATCAAAATCACACATTTCATTTCAAACTGATTTAATTAATGTTATAGATATTTATATTATGTTTTTCTTAGTTGCAGTCTTTATTTCTTTTTCAAAATTAAAATAGAAGGAACAGTCGTATAAAATCGAGATAAGTACCAAAAGAAGGGAAATTGAATACGGATTCTTATTATTGTCGTGGAATATAGCTTTCGATTCGAAGTTGCGAGAAATTAGATAAAAATTACGGAAATGTGAAATTTTGAGGTTGTAAACAACCCGTCCCCTTGACGACCGATGCGATTGTTGATTCCGAGCTCATGCATTTTCCCATAAGAATACATTGTGTATTTGGGCCCATTTACAAGCAATGGCAAGCATTGCCGATGTAAAGAGGAGGGAATTTTTCAGAGATTTTAACTATCACAGCCACATGAATCATCAATCGCATAGGCAACAAACATACGTAGCACCGTAATGAATTAATGGAGATGGACGAGTAAGTTTTCGTCTATCAGTTCGTACTCTTGACAAATTTTACGTTGAAAATTCCCAGAACCAGACGTAGAAAATCTTGCATACTTGTTCATTAACTTGAGACAAGTTTCATAAGAAGGAAATTCCACAAAGATTCACATTCTTATTGTCGATTGCAGATTTCCGCTTCGAACTATGAGAGTTTGGATTAGATTGAAAATATTTGTTTTCGATAATCTGTCCCATTTGACTGATGGGGATGAAAGCTAAGATGCGAGATGTTATTTTCTCTTATGTACAAATTGGTGTACTATATTTAGTCTGACTTCTATTCTTCCCGTTGAGAATCAACGGGCACTTCAGCTGGTCTATTTATAAAAACCTCTTTATGGAGCTAAACTTCGCATGGCTACATGTTTGGTGACAGCAATAGCAGGAAAAGATAAATTGGTGTTGTGGCATTAGCAGGGTTCAAGGTAGGAGGATGATGAAAATATATTGGACAGACGAATGACTGATTAAGAGGTCCCTCGAGGAGCAATTGAAGGGGAAAGAATTATATTAATCATGCCAATACTGAGAAATTATATCACTTCCTAAAGGCAGTAAATGAATTATATACTTCCTAAAGCAGTAAATGAAGGAATTATAGAAGAAAACCTAAGTTGAGTTATAAAAGAGAGGTGATGGTAAGTGTCATAGTCAGAATTCATGGGGAGACCCACCTTATAAGGAGATCGTTGAAGATGTTCACAGTCTTTATATTTTATCCCAGTGTCTCGGAATTGGCGTGGAAAATATTTACCGATAATTCTAGTTGCTTGTTATTCTTCTTTGCATGTGTGCTTGAATTTGATATGACAGTGGCGTTTATATTTTAATTATTCATCACTGTTCATGGTTGGATTTAAAATAGCAAGGGTTTGAAATTTGCACGTGCTCAAAACTTAAAGAAATATCTCTTGAAAGATGTTTCAAAGTATTGATCATCACTTCCAAACTTTATTGATTAAGCAACTTAAATTAGAAATGAATTGGTTTAGTTTTCAATTTGTTAACGGTTAAATGTTTTGATAGGTTAAAAAAAATAGTATGTTCTCATTCGATCGTGCTCTTAACTAATTATCGATCAACTCCGCTGTACTCGCAGGTCGATCGGAGAGCAGAAACGATGTCTGCAAATACCACGGATGCTTCTTTCGACACTCTGAAAGAACTCACGCCTACAATTCCAGCGAAAAGCGACCGCTCCCACTCTGAATCTCTATTCAAGTCGCTCGGGAAAGCATTTCCGACTTCAAGTACCTCTACGGAATCCCCGCATCGGCGTTCATTAAGGTATCGAGCGGCGCGGGCTGTGGTGGGGCATAGCCACACCCACTGGCAAACCCCTCTCCCGCACCCGCAGCCTATCCAAGACAGGGTCGGCGCGGCGCCACTTCCGACGCTGCCATTGTGCGAAGTGGGCGGGGTGAGGGGGTGCGGCAGTGGAAAGGGGATATTTCCACCCGTGGATCCGCTAACCAAAAGTGTTTTCCGAGGCATCTGAAGGAATCCTCTATTGTATCGAAAAATACGGCTGGATTTCGGTCGAAAGATAGGGATACGGCACCGCCCTCAATCAGCGCTCGAATTCAGAGGAAAATGTGACGAATGACAGCTGAGTCTCATGGATGGTATAAACAGTTCTACATCCAGTCTGGATGGCCGCCCAATACCTTTTTAAACACTGCNATAATGTTAGGGAAATCTGTATATGTAAAGGAATATGTATTTAACTGAGGGAAATTTGAGTGATTTCCTACCATTTAAAGACAGCTGAAGAGTGTGATCAATTGTTGAAGCTGATATTGGTGCAACTTTTAAATGTTAACCTTACACATGCGTTGCCCAAACCTGCTAGGCGGAAGGATCTTTACTACACTCTTGGAGAAGCGCTCAATAATTTCTCATAAATATCATCGACAAAGTTATTACATTACATCTTGTTGAACAAATAGCTTACGTCTAAAAAAATCTAGCACCCCTTCCATACAGAATCCTGCTGTTATCCTTAGAAATGCATATTTTGCAGAGAGGTTCAGGAGAGAAATCGAGTAAATTAGGTTAGATTGACTCTTGAAGGTCTACGAAATTTTTCATACCTCTTTATTAGTTATTTCCCACATTCAAAGTGTTATTAGTTACGATTCAGATCTGTTGTCTCCCATTTTTTACAGGAGGCTGTAATTTTACCGAGGCGCCTCGTGTGGTAGAAACAGCAATCATGCGTCGTATCACCGGAGGTATAAGATAAAGGGGCAAATGCAATTAATTTATTTTGCGTCCACCATTACAGAAGCCCTGTGCTTTTGTTATGGACGCGCGTGTCTATCACAGGAGATTGACTTTTGATGTTATTCATGGAAGATAAAGTAGCCAAACTTGATCTGAAAAACATTCGACGTGGAGTGGTAGCGACTTTTAACAGATCGGGGCTGATGAGATCAAATCATAGCGCTAAAGACCTGATGCAATGAATTACTGTAATTTACCATCTACGTTTCGTTATTAATGATAGTTATCTAACACGTGTCCGATCCATCATGATTAACGGCGTAGATGCGAGAGAATGAAAAATATTAAAAACAGTAACATTCACACAAACAGTAGCTAGATTAAGATGCATTCTATTCTAGAATGATCTCGTTGGGAGATTTTAAGGAAGATGATGTTTCTCTGAATTGAAAGGGATTATATCCTCCAGAAGACGGATAGAAATACCGTCGTGAGATCCAAAGATACGACAAGTGGGAATCCATCCCTCGAGTTCAGAACTAATATCCAGACAAAATCAGACTGCCATCCTAATTCTTATGGAAGGAGAAAGCTATTATGACGAGTTCATAGACTAATACTTTATGGCAGTTATTGAAGGTTGTATACTTAGATGAATCATTTTAAGTACTCCTTCAATGGTTTTTGCAGCAACTTACTGTTTATGAATATTCGCTTTAATTATTTGGGTTCTAGGTGTTATATATATATTTGTATATCAGGTTTTTATTTGTCACTATTCGTCACCTTTTATGTCATTAGGAATAGAATTTTCTTCTTCTAAATGCTACACTTACACGATTCTTCACATTTCACTGTGCTTTACCATTTATCGTTGCAAATTCAATGATAGATCACCCATCATTCCTTCACCAAACCATTACACGGACTGTCTAAATTAAGATAGGATTAATGATAAGAATTTTACGTATCTATAGGTTATCCATGAATTGGCTTTTTTCATCTTTTAACACATGCTTTATAACTTATATGTGCTGGAGTTACTATTCATAATATAGGAGATTGTCAAAGGAGGACTAATGACGTGGTTGGGGATGTTGCTAAGCACGAATGGTGCAACTAACACGTATAATGTCACGAAGCGATATCCTCCTTCGTATTGTTTCGGAAATCGTTTAGTCGAAAGAAAGTTTATTAGAAAAAGGATGGGTACATGGTTGGAAACAGCAGTAGCCGAAAAAGATAAAATACTACGGAGATGTGGCATGACCGATGGTGAAAATAAATTGGACAAACCGACTAATTAAGAAGTCCCTCGAAGAGCAACTGAAAAGAGTCTGTAGAATGAATTATAGTAATCATGCACATACTGAGAAATGATAGCACTTCCTAAAGGAATATATTATATTTTTGATCGGTTAAAACATTTAGCCGTTAAAAAAATTAATAACTAACTGATTCGTTTCTAATTTAATTTGGCAACCTTCTCAATTAATAAAATTTTGGAGCTGATAACCGATACTTTGAAAAATCTTTCAAAAGATATTTCTTTAAAGCTTGGGACGCATTTGAAACCGTGCTCTTTTGAATCTATAAATCAAATCGAAGAAGGTAAATTCATCCACGACTTATATATAATCCGCCGAATTCAAAACCGCAGTTCATAATTTCTAGATGAGATAGGAAAATGGGGTTGTGTATAAAAATAGGATCATTAAAAAACGATCCAATCAAGTTTTAACATTTCTTATTATCAATCTCGATTCGTTTTCAATCGGTGTTCCCAATTAGGTTTCTCTGAGCTATCATCACATAAACCTATTTCAAACATAACTCAATCTCTTAAGAACCAATCCCTAGAAAGCAAACAGATTTGTAGCTAGAAANAAATGTTTCTAAATGGGCCTAAATACACAATATATTCTTAAGGGGAAATCAACAATCGCATTGGTCGTCAGGGCGACGGGTTGTTTACAACGTCGAAATTTCACAAAATATTCGTATATTTTATCTAAATTCTCGCAAATTCGAAACGAAAGCGATTTTCACGACAATTATAAAAATCTGCATACAATTTCACTTCTTTTGGTACTTATTTTGATTTTATACAACTATTCTTCTAATTTAATTTTCCAAAAGAAATAAAGTTTGTAACCGATAAAATTGATCTTTGCTTGCGTTTCTTATGTAAATCTATCTGAACGATCTTGGTTCAAACCTAGCAAAGTTATCAAATAAAAAGGTCACAGTACTTCCTTCCGGGTCTCAGAGAACACGCATGCAAAGTCTGACAAACAAACGGCGTGGACTCCAATCTTAGAGAAACACACAAACAAACCCACCGAATTTCTGCTTTACATATATATGTAGATGGTAGGAAAGAGCCAGGATTGAAGTTCTAAATAAAATCTTCTTAAACTGCCAGAGAATTTCGAAGAATAATGTAATGGTCAATGTATCAAAACCATTGCTTGAGTTTCTATGCTTAATATGGGATAAAAAAGTCGTTGATGGCTTAGTGTTGAATCTGGCAGCAACGGAGTCGTAGCGTGCAAACACGATTTTGAACGTCAGGGGAAATGGGAGATAAAGGATCACCATCGGTCCGAAAAAGAGATCTCCCAAGTTGGGAGGAATTCACGAGTTTTTGCGAACACAGCGCAAAGATGAAGAAAACTCCCCCTTTTGATCGGAAGAAACGGAGGAGTTTTGCCCTTTTTTGTGAGGAGAGGGATTTACCTCGCATAGTTGAACCTTGAGAGGGCGTTAAAGAGGATGAAGGGAAAGGGTCGCTAACGAAGCGGTCGTGGGAGAGGTGCGCTTGAGCGTAAGGAAGCATTTAGAAGAACAAAGGAGAGGAATGAGAGGGAGGCAAGTGACCCCTCCACACCTCCAAGGCGAGGGATGCCTTTTAATAGCGTAGAATGGGTTGGAGAACTGAAAACTGAAGCGAGAACGGGTGCCTCGCTCACAAATGCTTGAAGAAATACTTGAATTGCGGAAGGAGTAAGGGGAAGGAAAATGTTGGGTATGTCCGGGATGGCTCAACGGACAGAGCACCCGACCGGCGATTGGGAGACCCGGTTTCGATTCCCGGTCCCGTCGGGCATTTTTCAAGTCCATTCTTCCTTGGGTTGGGGATGTTGCTAAGCACGAATGGTGCAACTAACACGTATAATATCACGAAGCGCTATCCTCTTTCGTATTGTTTCGGAAATCGTTTAGTCGAAAGAAAGTTTATTAGAAAAAGGATGGGTACATACATGGTTGGAAACGGCAGTAGCCGAAAAAGATAAAATACTACGGAGATGTGGCATGGCCGATGGTGAAAATAAATTGGACAGACCGACTAATTAAGAAGTCCCTTGAAGAGCGACTGAAAAGAGTCTGTGGAAAGAATCTTAGTAATCATACTGAGAAATGATAGCATCCTTAGGGAATATACTGTATTTTTGATCGGTTAAAACATTTAGCCGTTAAAAAAATTAATAACTAACTGATTCGTTTCTAATTTAATTTGGCAACCTTCTCAATTAATAAAATTTTGGAGCTGATAACCGATACTTTGAAAAATCTTTCAAAAGATATTTCTTTAAAGCTTGGGACGCATTTGAAACCGTGCTCTTTTGAATCTATAAATCAAATCGAAGAAGGTAAATTCATCCACGACTTATATATAATCCGCCGAATTCAAAACCGCAGTTCATAATTTCTAGATGAGATAGGAAAATGGGGTTGTGTATAAAAATAGGATCATTAAAAAACGATCCAATCAAGTTTTAACATTTCTTATTATCAATCTCGATTCGTTTTCAATCGGTGTTCCCAATTAGGTTTCTCTGAGCTATCATCACATAAACCTATTTCAAAATTTCCACGACAATTATAAAAATCTGTATACAAT
>KZ308514.1:0-22853 GCA_000376725.2 Ladona fulva
TTCCCGGTCCCGTCAGACTTTTTTCAAGTCCATTCTTCCTTGCAATAGAAAACAGCAATGTTGAAGAAGGTATCTTTTCTAGTCGACCTCAAGTCTCAATCTTCGAACAGACGAATTAACAAATTGTTTACGCTCGTCATTAGTTGAGTAACATCACAAAAGAAATTACCAAGCGTTTAATTCATTGTAATTACATTAATCCACGGCTGAGTAAAGTTGTCCACACTTTGAATTATTGTCAATCAGATCTATTTCGCTTATTAAGGCGAAGGGACGAGACCACAGTGAGCAATTTATTATGATAAACAGAGTTGTTTCTGAGGATGTGAATTAGAATATGGTCGCAGTGTTAAGAATGGAATTATTATTATTTCCCCTTCATTCTTTAACTTGTAGCTACCTTCATTATTCTTGAGGTGCGTGTATCAACGTTGCGTAGATTTGATTCCTGGAGTAAAACTATCCTTCAGTTAAACATTAAATACAGCCTGTCGCTGTCTAATTTCCATCCGTGAACTGATTTCATTTATCGCGTCCATCGTTGATGGTAATTTTTAAAATTTCCTTTTACACAGATTATCTACCATTGAGATCTCACTAAAATGAATTTAGTGCGGTTTATCTATGTGTTAATTTTCATTGGATACTGAATTTCAACCGACCAAATATATGCTCAGTATTATCAAAAATGTTCTAGAAATTCTTCTTTGTTAATTTTTATATAGAGTAATTTTTTAAGTATCTCCGACGGAATGGATGACAGAACGTCATAATCTCTACCACGTGAATCTATGCTTCCATCATTCATCTGAAATAATTTATATCTGATTACTCGAAAAATCAATGCATGTAAGCAGTAAATAGTTACGAGGAATAACCATGAGGCTAGGAATTAATAAATGTGCATGCTGCAATATTTAGTATTCTTAAAACACGAGAAAGATTGGCCCTTCACCAAGGAGTTTACTCCACATTGCGCGAAACTTTAATGTACTGACGATGTACATTTCCGTACCGTCAACAACCTCTCCCCTTCCGCACATCCTGCCCCTTCCCCATCCCTCCTGCCTCCACGCTTCACTGGCTCCAGCGTCTCACCCTCCGTCCCCCGCCCTGCCGCCCTCTGCCCCATCCCCCAGCGCGCACCCAAGCGACCAATCGGAGAAGCTGACGTTTTAAAGGGGGCGTCTGGAGGGCTTTGAAGAGGAAGGAAGGAAAAAGGCGGAAAGGGAGAAAGAGGGGAGGGGATGGGACGGCAGATAAGCACAAAATGGCGACGGTAAATCTGTTTCGGGGAGGATGAGGAGTGGGAGGGAGGGGTAGGGTTCGGGGGTGGACGGGGGAGGCGAGGCTGGATCCCGGTGGAAGGGACGGGGGTGGTCGGGAGGGGTGCGGGGGATTCGAATTTGCCACGCCCACCCCTCCCTCCCCCCCTTCAGTTGTTCCGATGCTACGGAGTGAGCATCATCATCTCTCCAGCGTTTTTATGACCTTTCAGCGTTCATCTCGCTTTCTCTATCTCGCTCGCTGATTTTCTCTCTTTCTTCCGAAAATGCTTCTGTTATACGCCCTAGTTTCTTTCCCTTTAACTCTCTCTATGATCCCCCTCTAATATTACCCCACCTCCCTTATTAACCCTGTTAGGAACTTCTTTTTCGTCACTACCTTGCCACAATCTCCGGGTTTTTACTGTCGTTTCGACCTCTCCGAAATGCTCAGCAATCAATTTATTCCCTATCTAAAGGATGTCCCAAGAGATACCTTACTACCCTCTTCTCCCCGATACTATCCTTAAGGATGCTTTAAAATTCTCCGCCACCTCTTATTTTTACGTCCCTTGATCCAGTTTTATTGCCTCACTATCTCGTATTTTGTTGATGAGTTTTCTCCTTTCTGGAAGATTACGCGTAGGATCTAGCCGTCTTTTCTCCGCGCCGAAAGAGCCCGTTTCCTTCGTGAATTATTCTTCATTAAGGGTTGGATTCTTTCTTGAACTGCAGAGCTCCATCCGTAGATTATGTTGGGTTCCACTACTTCCGAGAAATCCAGTATCATTATGCGAGTGAAATTTTATTATAATTCTTTCTGAAGAGACATTTTTTCACTTTAGAGATGATTGATAAAACTTGAAGCAATAAAAAATTAATGCGATTAAATGTAAAATCAACGCTAGATGAAAGCAAATTTGATTGTAAGGCTTAAGAAAATATCAGAGACCAGTTATAAATTATTTATTACTAAGCAAGTTCAGGAAACTTTTTCTTAGTGAGACTTCTCAAAGATAACTGTTATTACGATAAAATTTCGCGCGAGCTTTATCAGCTGGATTTTATCCTAAGTTTAAGTATAGTTTGTTTTTAACTAAAACTTGACCAAAGTGTAATCGTCAAATGATAAACCAAGGAGTTGACTACAATAATGCGTACATTCTGATAATGGCAAAATCCTTGAAAAACCAACTCCTATTTTAAAATGTAATTTCTTGAAATGTCTTTCCTACTCTCGCATCTACATCAATTCAAAACCCCCCGCTCTCTTCCCCTCGACTTCGAAATCTCACCCACTTTTCACCCCTAGGAGGATTTGCTTTTCGGGGATTAAGATAAAAACACGTGAATTGCACAAACGTAAGAGGTGTCCTTTCAACACATTCCCTTTTCCACGGTGAGGGTGTTGAGAGAGTGATACTAATCCTTAGAGAATGGGAGGAAAAGACAAACTTGTACCGCATTGGATGGCACAGGGGTTGAATCCGCCTCTTTCGCGAGCTACTCTCTCTCGCTCTCCTTCCAGTTGGGGAGAAAAAAGAGGGGACGGAAGAGAGTATATTAAAGGGGATGGTGCCGAATCTCTCAGCACATCCAACATTTCAGAGTTTTAATAATTACTACTCTTTTCTATGGTAGGTTCATCTATTCGACATACTGATTTACTCGAAGTTGGGGGAAACTTTTTCGTTTGTCTCTCTATTGGGATGCTTCAACAATAATTATCGGAGCTCGGATTTTTTCTGAGAAAATTTCTGTATGTTCATCAATAAAGTCAAGCTATCTACATGAAATGACAGTTAAATCCCTCGAAAAAATGTTGAAATTTTCCTTGGTAAGGATAAACGGAACATCTTAGATGCCAGATGCGGTTTAGAGCAAATTTGATACATAATTCGCGGAAACTTTGAGTAGTAGCAAGAAAAACCCTGACGAATTTAAAATTATCAAGTTTCGGAAAAGAATTGGTTTCCTTCCGTGTTATTGCTATCTATTACATGCCATCTCCTCGAAATTGATCACCATTTAATTGATATTCATTTTGGTGGCGCGAGAAAAAGTTATGTAATGGATGATGCTTTCCGCATAACTTTTTTGAGAATTTATATTTGTATTCGGTTGCTTCTGAAAAAGGAGCTTCGATTTGATTATTTATAAATTAACATAATAATCAGCGTTCTATTTGGATATCTTTGCCTACGGGACAAATCTTGAACAAAGCAATCATCTCATTTGAAATGCATTGGTCGAATTCATAGCTATGATAATACTTCTTCGTACAATACAAAATGATAATATTTGTACTATTCCACAACGGTTTTAATACAGTACGACCGGGTTTCGACGTACTCACGTCATCATCAGGTGGCTCAGAAACTAAAGATGATGGCGTGAATACGTTGAAACCCGGTCGTGCTGTTGTGGAAAAGTACCAATATTTTCATTTTGTGTTATAGTGAAGATGGAATTCCACCAAATATCGCTTACCAAGTTTAATTTTAATACTTCTTCCATCGTCTAAAGTATCTTCCTGAAACAAATTCCAAAAGTTGGTGCCAGTTTGTTGGATTTACTTCCACATTTCATCGGTCACGCTAAATATCGTGAATAGATTACCTTGCAAACACATTTAATCTCAAATTTGAGAAGTTATATAAGCGAAAAAAGGGATACAGCTGATGGACCTCGGTATTACTTCCAATTATTTATTATTTTTCTTTCGAGTTAGAAAACGTGTTGGATTATTTTAAATGGAAAGGAATATCAATGAAAATGCGCCAGTATCCAAGAATCGTTAAAATTCGCAAAGAAGTAGTTCGGAATGAGATTGTGTGTAGATAGGCTTTAGTTGTGAATGTATCTCTGTTTTCTCAAAATGTTCTATCGTTACCTGATATCTCTTTGTTTTTTTTTCACACTGACAGGTGTGGGATAAAAAATATATTCATATTTTGAGTATATTTTCATTCAACATTTTCTCGCAAGATATTTTAACATTTATGTTATCATCACTATTAATTCAAGGCATGGAATCTATTACGTTAGAATTGTATCTATGCGTCAATTACTTATATGAGGCATGGTTTCATTCTCAGTTTTTGTGGTAGTAAGATGACTTACTCCTGTATTCTGCACGATAAAGTGAGACTTAAATGGAATTTCATTTTATTTCAATTCTTGAGAAAGACTTTTTATTCATCTATCGCTCAGATTGCGGTGTGAGTATCGGTAACGACTAACTGATAGATATATCAGCAGATTCAGTAAATAATTAGGCTTAAGATTCGAAAATGAACGAGTTCAGAAATATGTACTTAACTATGAAAATATAGAATAGGTATTTCTACCCTTAAAAAAAATCGTAGTATCGGATCGTTGTATTGGAGATTACTGATTTAGTTTGCGAATTTTCCTATTCTAACATCTTTTGTGGGTCGATAACGGGGGTCAAGGAATGGTTTATACTTTTCTAAAGATGCCAACATTTCATTTTCGTAATTTTAATACAGACTTTTTTAGCGATTGCTCTACGTATGACATAATAACTATAAATAAAATTTCGCCCAATAAAGACGTTTTTATTTATTATTATTTATTTATAACTACGGAGTTTGCGATCATTCAAAGTAATTATCATTAAACGAAACTTGCTTAGATTTTATTGACGCATAACAATTTGTTTACTCTTCAAGATTCTCTTAAAAGAAAATGCAGTGAACGATTCAAAGGTCGCATATTTGATGGGCATAAATAAACCCTTCTCGTAAACATTGGTGGCAGCAGAAAATATTGATCAAATTGAGAGAAGTAAAGTTTCGGTAATTTGTAGGGTATGTTCCATATATCTAAGATTGATTTCTAAGTAGCATAAGCAATCGGTTTAATTGATATTACGATAGCGTATGTGTCATATTCCAAAGCTCCCTTACGTTTTCTCCTTTCCCTCTATCATACTTTGACATTTAAAGGTGATATTGCTACTTTATTACAGTAGTCTTAGATATCTATAGCATTTTAATATCCTTGGAATTCAACTAATTAATAATGGAAATAAGGTTAATCCATATGTATCATATGAGAGTTAATAGTAATAAAAATAAAGTATAATTATAATACATTAATCTTCATCACAGTACCATTTCGCATACCATGTTTGACGTTTATCTTTTCTCTCTTGGTCGTACAATATATTTTAGAATCTTTACTTGTATATTTACGACTATTTATTTTTATTTTTTGCGACAAACTATTCCCGATCATACGAGCATATTGATCGTGATATGATGTTCAGAATTTTTTACCGATTTCCTCCAAAGACATTCATGCTACGATCTCGAGTAAGGAATATCAAGGAGAAAGGCTCTAAATTATCCCTTTCCTTATGAAATTATTATTATCCAATCATATCTCACAAATTTACAAAAGTTGAATGTATTGGAAATATAATTTTGTTTTTCATTCAGCTCCATGTGGCTATTAGTTATTCTGATCACTCCTGTCCTGTGCACACAGATTGTAGTATTGTTAATGCTGCTTCGACAGCTGATGTCATTTCGCACATATGAGCCCCCACCGGGAATCGAACCCGGGACCGCTTTCGCCAAAGTCGAACGCGTTGCCCACTTGGCTATCCGGGAGCCTCATTACGTTAAGATATTTCGTAATTTCTTCCATGAATTATATATATATATATGACCATCATTATTACGTTCTAAAGGTAGAACATTAGTGAAAAACGATTATATCCGATGCTTCCCCCACAATTAAAGCAAATTGTGAAACCGTATGCCATCGTATTTACTTTACATTCGTACGTTTTAATGCTTTAACTGTTCAGAACGAGAATTGATTCTGCTCTCATCCTTAAAGCCAGTCAGCTCCCGTCTTCGGAAACCCAAAAGCTTGTGAATACGATCCATTAGATTTATAGGATGGTTTCTCCTTGCAATTAACCCATCTGTTTATCTTTTGAGTGCTCAATCCTTGACGTTCTGAATTGAGTCGTTACTGATACATTTGATGATTCATTTACTGATTTGGCGATGTATCAATTAGAGTAACTTTACAGATGTAAAATAAATTGAAAATATTAAAAATAATGAAATTAGATTGAGTAGAATCCATTTACAGTAACGCTTCGTGCTTACTAATTCATTACTTTCAGTTTTTATATTAGCAGCATTTGGCTAAGACAGATCTTAGACTAGATTTTTTTCAGATATTAATATATCCTACCCAAACACTTCATATTTTAAACAATATTTTCTTTTTATTTTTTCCGCTCAAATCGAGTTCGGAGATGTTAATACCGCTATGTTTCCTTTCAAAGCCCTTTGCATTCTTTGCAAATGAGCTTTCTAGCAAAGAGACTTCGAATAATGGGAGCAGATGTTCACAAATCAATCTTATCCTCCTCTGTTTACCTATCCCTGTTAATGCATTACACCTCATGACTCCGTCGATACTCTTGGTGATTTCGGTGCTTTTATCGCGTTTTAACCAGACACCTTTCCTCTTTAGTAGAACCCTATACTGCTGATGCAGGAAAGCGATTCCGTTGTCTAAACAAAAGGGAAGGGTATCGTCATTCCACGACTCATTGAACTCTTTACGAGTCCCCTACTTATTTTGCATCGAAGCATCATCCGAATTAAGAGCCATCGGAGGAGCGGAGGAGAAATCTCCGGAGGAGCTGATTATAGAGTAGAAAATAGGAGTGAAGAGGAGGCGGAGAGAGGGAATGGAAGAAGATCCCGACTCACGATGTCTACAGTTCAGGATGGATGGGGTGGAGGTGGCAAGAGCGCGAGGAGGAGATCGGCTATAAAAAGAGCAAAAAGAGAAAAGAAGGTTCGGTGGGAGGAGCCACAGAGTCCGCTGTGGTGCAGGCCACTCCCACAGAGCCTTTTACGAGCGTCAGTCACGGCATCTGGGTGCAGAAATGAAAAAAGCGTGAGCCTAGAGATAGACGTGGAGAGAGCGATGGGCGGAGGAGGGGATACATTTGTGGGAGAAGAGGAGCGGAGTTAATTGACGGCGTAAATATTGAATGAGGCGGGAACTTTGATGCCAACGGAAGACTATTGATGAACGTTATCCATTTTTGCAATTAAAGCCTGAAAATTACTTAAAACTTTGTTTATTCACTTATTTATATTTCTAAACAGGAGTATGCCGATAATTTGTTTATTGATTGACTGGAATAGGATTACATTTATTTCGAAAACACAGGTTAGAATTTATCAGCTATTCTCGAACTTTCAACGGAAATAAAAACAAATTTAAAACAAGAGGCAAGTATCGTAACGCTTTTCTTTATTGAGATGATATTCTGAAGTTTCTTAAGTACCCCATCGAACACGCGCTATTACAATGATTTTTATAAATTGAATAAGTAAACTTAAAGGATGTCATACCATGTATTATCTCAACATATATTCCGGTAAATTAGTATAAAAGGTAAACGGTGTTTGGTAAACAGCCTAATTCGTTTGGAATTAGTATATATTCTAAATTTAGAGACATTATTTTAAAAGATTTGATAACCTCATATATTTATTGAGTAACAAGTAAAGAAATGAGTAACAATTGAGCTTTTCTTTAGAATGCAAAATTTAATGCAACTCTTCAATTCTTTTTTATTTGGGATCTATATTTTCAATTTTTTTCTGAGATCTGAATCCAGGTGATTTTCTTGAGACTGAATTATATTTTCGTGCCAGAATTTTCCTTTCACGCAATTAAATGATCTCAAAGATAAGACGACGTATATCTTAGGAAGGAATTCGTAGTCTTCCAATTCCATTTATTTCTCCGAAAATAGCGTGGAATGCTTTTGAAGCTCTCAGAAAGAGTGCCAGCGATGAATGGCCTCACCGTTGACCTCTTTGGACACGCCTCTAAAGGTCGCCTCTTGGCTCCAAAACTCATCCCCATCGCTCTACTTACATCGCTAAAAATAGAACTTTTTCAACGTTACTTAATTCTTGTGGTTAAGAAAGACGGTGATGCAATCATTTTAGCATGAAAGAGTTTTTATGACTATCCAATTAGCAAATGCTCAGGACCAGGAGAGTCATCAAAGTAAGTCCATAAATAGGAGTTTCTGGTGGTCGATTGAATCCTCATTTCAATAGAAAAAATTGATGATTAGTTCTTTAAGATTTATATATCATTATCTGAAATCCTTACCTCAGTAGGGTGCTAATGAATTTAAAATTCAGAGTATTTTGTTTGCTTCATTTTAGATTCGAATTCTGTAAATGTAAGAAGACAGGTTATCTTTCTGTCAATGTAGAAAATATTTTGTATTTAAATTTGGCGAAGAAATAAAGTAACAGAAGCAGTTATTATCATACAGTTGCTGTTGGTAGTTACTTAAATTGTTCCTACGACATCATGATGCTTCCGTAACATCCAAATCGGTGGTCCTGTGTTTATAAATTACAATAGGAAACTACCCACCATTTCTTCAGGATGGATTTCTACAACATCTCGGCAGCCTTGAATGACTTTATCTTTGAGTTAAATCGCTCTTGAGCAGCATTTTTCTGGGAGGCATCGGATAATTTCAGTGTCAAACGGGTGAGAGAAACCAGAATGTGCTTACATGCATCTGCGGTTGACTGGATGTTCCAAGGAAAGGCAATTAAGGGTGGCATTGTACAGGAAGCCGTGTTCCTAAGGAAAAGTAAAGGAATGGATGATGACCATCGCCCCAGTAGGTATGGCAGGAATTCGAGGGCCTTACTCGTGGCCGTAAACTCTGTTCGCAAAGTCTGCCTTCATTTCCTTTAACACAATTAAGACTAAAATTTCGCTTACAGTAACACTCAGAAACGGTCGGTCTCTAGACTTGGAGAGCTCTTTTCGCGGAGGAATCACCTTTCTTGAGAAGATAGAAATTTGGGATTACTTCAACTACAAAATCCGCCATTAGCTGCACGGGAGGCACCGAAATTGTTTTCACAAGTGGTACAAAGATAGCCTGAAGCACCTTCATGAGTAACCGCAGAAGAGCCTGCTAAGTCGATTAAGTTGTGAAGATGAGCACCCTGTCAATGATAGATTGAATACTGGGAGAATCAGGTTGTGCCTTTGAGTATGGAAGTGGAGAATCCGAAATACGTACACCACCTTGACTTGTGAGTCACAGCGAAAGGTGTAATAAGTGATAAAGCTTTTACTTTGAGTAGATTTACTAGATATCTTTGACTGTAAATACTGTAAGAAATGTTATGCATAATATATAAATATTCTTTTCCTTTCAGTTGTATTTGTAAAAATTAATATTTCAAATAATTCGTTTTAATTTCAGGTATGAGACGCAGATCTATGCCCAGAATGTCAACAGCTGTGCCTCACCCTTCATAGACCCTCAAGATTGATGATGCATCTATCTAAGAAATTATCTTTCGCCTTTTGGAATGAAATCTGCTTTGTTGGTAAGGATGTCATTATCATTCATTGCCCTAGTACAGGAGTGGCGAACCTATGGCACGCATGCCACTCTAGAAAATCTTTTTGGTGCGCAGAACTCCGATGGCACTATCTTTTTTAATGAAAATGCAATAGATGTTGTTTTGTTAATTTATAATGAGAATTATCGATTATTTACGGTCAATGCAACATTGATTCCATCGTTAATATAATAAAACAGATGTAAGCGTCTCGCCATATGCTTTGGCACAATATCTAGACACAAATCGTTAATCTTGGTTAAATATGGCACCTTTGCCACAAATGGTTCGCCGTTCCTGCCCTAATATTTAAGGCTATGATTCAGAGCTCAGAAAAATTATCGGTCTTTAATTTTTGCTTTTGCCTTACGCATTCCGTCAATGTAAAAATGATTACTGATAGAATGAGCCAGATGAGGACTTTGAATGCTCACTCTATCATAGGAACATCCGAATCGTTTATGGATGGGCACTTAAGAAACTTGGCTTCGTCAAGCGAATCGTCGGTAGGAGGGAAGAAGCAGTCATTGTTACTTAAAGTTAGTTAGAACTCAGTATGTATGCATGCAGCGTGATGAATCCAACCGATAAATGTTATATTCGCGAATTAGAAAAGCTTCAGTGAAAGGCGATATGTTTTGAAAAGTTTTGTTACGGCAAATCAGGAAATAAATACCCAGATGATTTAAGGCGTAAGTTAGAAATGTTTTGAAGAAAGAAAATCAATTTGAGCTGTAATCGCTGAAGTAAGTCAGAAATAGAACGTTCTTGGAAATCATGGCAGATATTATACGACCACACCGTTACATATGCCGAATTGATGCCACGAGAACAATGAGGGTATGCTAGGATGTCATTGCATAAACAATATTTCTGCGAACTCTACGTGACAGAAACCGACTGACCGCAATGTAATAGAACTTACGGTGAATGCATCGCTTGCCGCGTGGCAAAATGTGGCTTACGGGGTATATAACTATGTATGTAGATACAGAATATTTACGAAAAATAAGAATATTATAATTAAATAAGAGAGCATTTCTTCTGAAAATGACGAAATAAAAAGCCATAACATAAAGTTGAGTGAGCTCAAGGTCGTTTCAGTAGAGTTTTTGGTGTTTTTTATGCTCTTTTTATTCAACCAGCTCTGAGGTGAATATATCAAGAGTTAAAGAATGAGGTGAGAAATGTGGCAATAATAAAGCAGATAGTATTCTTTTAATTTACGGTAGAAATGGTCTTAATAGATTTTAATTATCCTTAACTTAGCTATGAATACACCTTGAGGAGATTTTGTCTCTGATAATTTCTAAATAAAAATCTAAAGAAATTAGAAAGGGATCCCTAGGAATTCGTGAATAAATGGATGTACAGCAGTGAAGTAGGATAATCCCTGAGGTAACATCATAGCGGATGTAGAGGGATTAGCATTCACAAAAGAGTAATTATTATAGTAGACACTTAATCCAAGCGCACAATTATTCATTCATGACCTTTCAAAACACGAGAAATCATGAGTAGATGCTCGTGAAGCGGAAATGAGAACCTCTATCTTCAGGTGAACTATAATTATGACATCTTCACCGTTAGACTCTGCAAGATCGTTATGAGGCTAGTTGCCATTCGTGTTTGATTCTTGTGTCACGGAATAGTTCACCTTCTTTCTGGTTTCTAGTTACACTTTCTAAGAAAATTTGGAATTATTATTGATGCTAGTCTTCTGAGAAAATGCACTCTCTCTTTTTAAGAATGGCCTCACAATTTTACCGGAATGAAGGGTTTATATTGGTTGTTAAAAACAAGGTAGTCAAGGATAGAAACCATGATTCCGAGATGTAAAGGCTTAGGGAATCTTATTTCTAAGAAAATGAGTGATTTATGAAATTTCAATATATTTCGAGGAAATCACGACTTCAGTCTCTTTGAATATAGGGAAAGTGAGAAAGAATTGATGTAACTGTTTAAGAAGTGGTTTGGATAAGAAAAGGAGATAGAAGGGACTGCTTGGGCCGTGGCTTCGTAGTAGGATGAAGGAAAGAAATGGTAACTTTTACAATTCTTCACAAAGTTATTTTAAACCTCCTTGGTCAGTCAACACCTAATGGTGACAATGCGTCGAAGGCATAGTTGTTCGATGTAAATTTTTAGTACGGTAAAAGTAAGGCTTTTCTTTCTTCCTTACAGAAATGAAGATTTAATAAATATTTATGGATGTAGTATGTAAAATAAGATTTCATTCTCACTTTTAAAAGTCAAATGAATTAATTGAAATGGGCGTTAGTCAGAAATATGTAATAATGTGCTTAAATATATTTTTATGCATAATCTGCTTTGTAGACATTTAAAATTGTAATACACTATTAAAATGTTCAAAGTTTTTGCTTTTTCCATTTGGGTTGAATATTGTTTCTTATTTTACACACTTTGAGTCCAAACTATGAATGAAATGAGTGCGAGTCAATTAATCCTTCCCCTCGTCTATGCTTGCTCGCGTTCATTTTAAAATTCGCTGTCGTGCCCCCGGTCTAAAGCGACGTTACCTTAGATATTTCCAAACAAGAGACGCACCCCATGTGATCCTCATCACTCCTCAGACACCCCTTTTTTCTTTACACCAAGAAATCCCTCGAGATGTGTGAATACGGAGGCTCTCTAGGGGAGGCACATCAGAGAAGAGTGACCATTGCCCCTTAAAGAGGCTTCCAAAAAAGCCTTCCTCCTCTACCCTTCAACTCCTCATCCTCTGCCTCCCGCTGAGCTCCCCCGATGGTTCAGCCATTGTCTCCTGCGCCCCCTTCCCACACCAACAGTCACCCCCCGCCTACGCCCACTCAGACCCGGCGCCTTGCGAGACGCCTCGGACTATATATTGTCTCAGACACGCCTTCCAACACCGGCCCATTCCTCCGGTAGCTATCTCCGGCCACTACGCACAGCCCCCGCAGTGAGAAGAACGAGAAAGAGACGGACATCCCTTCCGAGGCAGACTCAAGTGGAACGATGATACGGAATAGGTTTCCGGCGCAGGTGACTTTCAGTGCTTCTGAAATCCGCGTGCGAGAGACACGTCCGCGCCCACGGGAGGAGAGGTGCATCTCATCTGCGTCCATAGATATGCAAGATAGTCAAGGTCGTTCCCAAATGCCATGTGCGGCGCGTAGACTTATATCAGATGGTCGTCCTTGCGAACGTTGATGGAATCTCCACCTTACGCGCTTCAGACCTTCCTTCTGTAGAATGAGAGGACGGGTTCCAGGAAAGGACCGCGAGGAACTCAAGAGCGCTTCAGACTGACGCTGAAAAAGTAGGAATCGGCCACGCGGTCTTTATGGGAACTATGAGATAATTGGAACCTAAGATCTTCGAGAAGATTTTCATTGTTGATTTCTTAAAAATTATGTAAATTCGTAAATGGTATGAAATACTCAAAATAGAGGAAAAAGATTGGAAGAGAAAAATGAGAATTTTATTACGAACTTTGAGTCGTGAGATTTCCTCATCTAATCGTTTAATACTTTTTATCAACAGCGATGTCATTTGATGGCTGAGAAATGCAATCTATTTATTTAAAATATTCCGATTTTGAAATATCAATGTATTTATTGTTTTCCCTCATTTTATGATAGGCATAACTCACATTTCGATTACTATATATGGCAAAGAAGGAGAATTTACAACAGAACCAGCTGCAGTATCACATAGTATAAAGAGACATTGCAGCTGAACTGTTAGAGATAATGAAGCGTAAAAAATACGAGCTCCTCAATTAAATTTAGCCGGCCGAAGTTGTTAGTGCTTCCAACCCTAGGATCCCGGGTTCGGGTTCATGGTAATCGGATTTTTCTGGTTAGTGAATGGTTATGCGAGTTAGTAAATAATATTAATTACTAAAATTTATGTAACTGGGGTCTTATTGTTTCCATTATAAAAGAAATATTATTACTATTACTAAATTAAAGCTAGAATTTACGAAGAAAGATACGAAGTTTGTATTGTGATACATTTATTTCTGAAAGCAGGTGCGTTTGTAAAAGTCGATCGTCTAGGAAGAGCAATTTAAAAATTTAACTTTAATTTAACGATATTATGCGACCCCCCGGCTACTTCGGCCGATTTGACCATGAGCGTAAAATAAGATAAATAAGTGCAAAAAAAAATCGTTTTAGGGACTCAATCTTTCCGCAAATCTTTACGCGACAACAACCCTTACGTGGTAACTCGAACGCTTGATTTACAGCTCCTGTTACGCGTCGGAAGGCGGCTTGCTGGGTATTTACGTAGATGTTGATGTATAATTGTAAGAATCGATAACATAAATTTAAAACGACTGTTCTGACAGCTCGAGAACTTCAAAATCTCCCAATGGTATCAATCAATACATTATAAATTAGCCAAAATCATTAAACTGGCGACATAAAATATGGAAATATAGAAAGTGGATCAATGAGGATTCTGAATGACTATGTAAAGTACAGAGATTCAAATGTGTTTATTCTTAGAAGAGAAAGGAATGAGGTTTTGAAGATATTGAAATTTAGCATCGAAATAACTATTGCATGGACTACATATGTATTTTGATAGACTATTTTACATAAATAGATGTAAGAATTGTGTAGTTATCCCACTAGAGAGGAAAATTCAAAGATTACGCATCGCTGGTAAGAAGTAATGATACGCAAGAGAATTTTCGAATACCCGTAATTCTCCTCGATTTAATTTTAATTTTATTTTGTTATTAATTAAATCTCAAAGAAATCTAATATAAAACATACCTCACAGCCAATGGAGATGAGATTGCTGAGATAAAATGTGGAAGATACGGTAAAAACTGCAGATGTAAATTCATGCAAATGTTGACGATGCAATAAAGCGATCCTATTTCTACTTTCATCATGATTTAGAATGTAAAATCTTGAATTTTATGCTACTCATAGCCTTTCATTTTGAATTGATTAGTTATTTAATCAGTTGTTACGATATTTCCATACGACGGAAAGGAAAGCTTTTGGATAAGAACGATGAAAAACAGTACTGACTAATATTTAAAAAAATAACATCTTTCCTCTCATCCTGTAACCAAAGAAAATGAAGTAGGTCATGCTTACTTAACTTTTGCCTGCATATGAGTTGAGGCCTGAAATTCATCATTCATATGGATGAGTGGTAGAAGATGAGTTATGATTAAGCTAAGCATTTAAAATCTTATATAAGTACCCGAGGTACCGTAACTTTAGGAAGAGTCGAAAGATTCTTCCTTTCGTACTACGTACGGACTTTCTTTGGAAATCGAAAACGTTGTTTACGAAATCCTTTAGGGAAAAGGATTGGGTAGATCCCGCAATTTAGAGAAAGCTGTGTGATGTATTGTGAATGTAACTTTCGTGCGTCTTCTTTTGTTGGTTGATAAAAGGTTAGGTCACATTTATGTATTTTGCTTTGGTTCCCTGATAATAATGTTCGCTTAAATTCATTGTTCCTCCTTTTCCGCTCGAAGTCCTTGCTTTTTAAGGAAGGTCGCTGAACGTTGGGATTTGTTGTCGGATAGAGTGCAAGAATTGTATGGAAGTAGTAATTTAACTTCTGCTGCTTTACTTATCTGAGACGTGGTGTTGCCGTTAAGAGACAAGGGCGAGCCGGACGGTCGCCCATCGCGCCGCAGTTAAATAACGCCACTCACAATTTTTATAAGGCGCAGATACTTTCGTGGTCTTTACATTGACACACCACTAATAAAGCAATCTGTATGGATTGTACAAATGATTGGTTAAGAATTTTCTTAAGAATTGATATTTGTAAATAATCTATGGAATTAGCCATTACAACGAGGAATTCAATAACAGTAAAAATAGAGATAACCTTTCCTAGGTTCCACAGACATTTTCAAGGAACTTGGAAAATATTATTTCTATCTTTACCTGACTTATATTTGATTGTTAAAGAAATATATTCAAGCAATCGTCAAAATAATCTGTTTTAGGAAGTTTTCGGGTAAAAATGTTGTAAAATTAACTTCGAATAAAATTTTCATCAATTAATCGATCGCAACCAGTAGTAATCGCCGTTATATCAGTGAATTCCGTTTCTACTAATCGAATCAATCAATTATTTTCTTTTCTATGTTAAAGGTAAAGGTAATATTTAGATAATATGATAATACCTACATTTTCTTTATAGACATTTCCATCGTTGACATTTATTTTAATTTATACCGAAACATTATTGCCTTTAAAAGTAAGTCTTACAAGTCTTGTTAGTTATAGTTATTAATATAGAAGGGGCGCTAAATAACTCCCAGCTCGGGGCGCCAACCTAGAGCCGACATTCGTTTCCGGAATTGAGTTATATTATTACATTTTATGTTGTATGTTTTGCGATTTGAGAACGAGATGAGTTTATTAAACCGTGGTTGACGTTAGTTTCTTTACCGTTTTCTGCAAAGACTTGAAAAACCAGTTTTTCTTTTTTCAGATACTTTTTTCAAATCCTCTAGATAGGTTTATCACAACCTAATGCTAACATAGCAATTTATTTTTTTATTTAATATAATATATGCGGTAAACTCCACACGCCGAAAGGCGGCTTGCAGGGTACTAATGTAGATGAAACTCACACTTTAGCGTTCTTCGGATTTCTTCATGGAGATAGAGTTTTCCATTCATTGTCTCTTTCACATCCTGTATATATTAATGCATCTAGAGTTTTCACGTACACTGGTCAACATATGCGAAACATGATTAGTCGCTCTCCTTATTGTCATCTATCATAGATGTGGTATTGTAGCTGTATAGTCTTACGCAAATAATTTTTATGTATTGATTCGATTTTTAATGTTATATATTTTCTCGCATTTCTACATTCCATATCCGAAAAAAATTACCGGTCTGTCAGTTGAAAACAATTGAATCGGGTCGCTCACGTTGGAACCTTATTCTTAAAATTTTAGTTCATTCAGAGCTCGGTACAGTACTGCATCTTGTTCTAACACAGAAATTTCTGGACCGACCAAAATTTCTCTGACTGTCTATTGCAACACAATACAGTGTCTTTCACAGCAATCAACCGTAATCTACTGGTGGCTCCAATCGAGGCAGGGATTTTTTCTCCCCGACATTACTAATTGGTTACCTCTGCTTAAAAACTTTGGGAATTTTGCATGTAAAATTCCAGCATCTTCACTTTTAATGAATGCTCTTAAGAATGATATAGAGAAAATATAACCGAACAAAATTAAATCTGAAGTGATCAAGCTCAATTTTGTGGGAGGAAGCCATACTAAATAAGACTTTGTAACTTAGTAATATATCTGTGGAAGTTACTAAGTGTTTTTGTCTTATTTAGTAGACCAAAAATAAGTTGTATATTTTGACAAAGCACAAATTCGTGCTTCGTTGCTAAAAATTAGTTCCTTGAAAGAAACGGTATTTTCTTTTGGAAGTATTTCATTATTTATATTCGTATCCTTATAATTTCACAATTCTTTGTAGCCCAAATGCATTCTTGTTTCCTGAGCGTAAAAGTTTGCGAACGCCATTGAGAAAATTAAAAACATTTCTATTGGAAAAGAATTAGTTAAGTGAGCTATGCATGTGATCATGTATGAAGTTGTTACATTGCCCTGAACTACTCAGAAATGTGGATTATATCACTATTTTTATTTTGCCTGATAAAGAAAAAAGTTGTATAATGTACGTAGTTATAAAGAGAAAAATTAGATTTCTTCTCTCTATAATTATTATAATTAAAAATAATATTAGTGGTTTATTTCGACCATGTCCGCTTTCTGAATCGAATAAACAGCCTTCCGCCACATAGCGATACAGGCTATTGAATAGGCGTAAATTAAAAGGAGCTCTCATACTCGAGCCGCATCGAAAGCAATTCCAGAACAGCTTACGAGCATTTTTACAACTATCTCTTTTCGGCATCTATCAAAGGATTCTCGGACATAGGCTTGACCGTTTGGACAAAGGCGACCTTTATGAATCGTAGATTCTTTGAAAAAAACATAAACTCAGCAAGCGCGTTGAAGAGGCTTTGACGGCGTTATTGGACCATACCGAGTCGGGTCGTGACCCTGTTACGCTTCGAGGTACGAGGCCTTCGCTGTTGGCGAATTTCTTGGTATCACCGCAGAAGTTTCACGTGGTCAATGAAGGAAGAGCATAGAAGAGGTGATTAAGGCGGAAAGGATGGTTATAAAGGAGAGGAAAAAGAGTCGACCTTGAGGACGATTATGGACTTTGCCTCCTGACAACAACTCCCCCTTTACCGCTTTGGCAACCCATCGCTTCCCTTTTCCCTCCTGTCCCTGGCGCCACCGTGCTTACGCCTACCATAATCCCTTACACATGCTAGCTCATTACGGATTCCCCGAGTCCCGTGAGAGAAGATAAAACAGCACCAATTTCTCCTTTGCCATAGTTCTCAGCCGACAGTTTCTCGTAAGCAGTAAACATTTCCGATTTTGATACATAAAAACATTGGAAAGGAAATCGATTATCTCCGATTATTATAAGAAGGATAACAGTGTGCTTACAGCGAGGAAAGAAGGAGAATGGATATCGGTTTTTACACCTCGTGCTCGGTTAATCAACGGCACATTCGAACGGAAAACATACATAAAACTTTCCAGTTAAAATTGCTTTGTATCTAAATATAAAAAAATCCTTGTGTAGCAGCCGATGATTTCCCCCTCTCGAGACCTGAGTCGAGGGTAAGAGTCAAACACACGTCCAGTGTGTTTACCTCCCGTTTTTGCGCCTGTATATCTTAAGGAATAAAGCGGTGCTTATTCACAGAACATTATACTTCGTATTAAAACTCATCGTGCAACGCATATTCGTTATAGTCATTCTAATCATCGAAAGCACTGATTAAAATTAAGCAGGGCTTCGATGCTCAGTTTGGGGGAAGAAGAAAGGCCAGGAAAACTATCATTCATGGATATTAGATTTGATCGATAGTAAAAGTTGGCAGGAGTAATTTCTTTAGTTGCATCAGTGTACGTTTTTAAAAGAAATTTAAAAAATAGTGAACATATTCTTAGTAATGAAGCCGACAAACATGAGGGAATAGGTAATTAGGAATATTCGAAATTGGGTAAAATCGGCTTTGTATGATTGGCTGAGGAAAATTACATATAAATATATCATCAACAGCCGAGAAATTTTTTTCTCAAACAGTCGTATCCGTGGATCCACTTCATCTTCTTTCGGGTGAACTAAGAAGACGCATTTATACTGTCACATTGAAAATATCGAAAAATAGTAATATAAATGAAACGTTCAAGTTATTTTTTGATATTAATTGTTTAGAAACTAACGCTGCATGTCAGCTCAATAACTGCTCAATCAACAGCGCACGCGGATAAATGATTTTTATTCCATTCATTGGAGTTTTCCATTCCAGAAACGATTATTTATAATTTCAGTAGTTCAATTTAGGAGAATAATTCCTCGATTACTGCGATATTGGTGTATTATTGCTTCCAAATTCTCGAATATAATCATGTAGAATTTATAAATGTCTGTTTGATTGTATAAATTGATTGTTTTTTCTAGATGGATGGCAGTCAATTGCTTTTGGTTTATTAGTGTAAAATTATCATATAATCTTCCGGGGTTTGGAGGAAAAGATGCTATTTGTGGCCCGACCTCGTCATAAGAGTGAAACAATAATACAAATCTTCCTCAACATGAATCCCTGAATTATTTCGATTGACGAATTGAATAGAAGACTGAATTAGTTGAAAAACTTTAGCCGGAAAACTTTCCTTCCAGCAATTTGAAAATATGCATCGTGTCCAAAACACAAGGCTCTATAATAATATTTCCAAATAAAGTTGATCTCCAATAATTTATGAACACTTTTCTCTATCATCTCATATATTTTATGTTTTTGTAGTAATATATATGTTTCCTCTTTTTGAGGAGAGATCATAGAAAATTTTAAACTCTTGGAAACTTGGAAATGGTTTGAGGGAGGATAGATGCGAGAATTTGAGTAATGTCCCATTGTTTATTTAATTCATAAAATCTATTGGGTATCATTTAAGTTGAAGGAATGATAAATAAGGGAGCATGTGAAGAATGGATGTTGTGAAGGAGGGTCCTTGGTTTCCAGGGAAGGACTACAGAGAAATGATGTGTCACAACAATGGGCACAGGGACAGGACTTTAGGAAAAAATGAGTTCGTCTGGAAAAATGAGGGATGGGCAGGAAGTCGGAGAAAGAAATGGAAGAGCAGAATCTGGACGTGGGTTGAGGAATGTCACAGAAGATGCGATGTGAGAGGGAAAGGAAATCCATATACATTTTCATTAAAACGGCGGCTTTCCAAAACTGAATCTCATAGGCTTTGTTTATGAATATCACAAATAATAAGGACCTTTATATCTTGGATGGATACTCTTACAGATCTCTGTTATTTTAATTTCTTTTTTTTCGATCTTCCATGTTTGTTCATTGAAGTAAAAGACATCACAGGAATAATTGGTGAAATTAAAGAAAAATTCAACTCAAGGTTAACAGTGCTTTGGATTATATCCTCAAATAATAACCTCATAACAAACCAACCAGAACGTTTCAAGAAGTCATGCGTGAAACACAGACTTGCATGCACACATAATATGTCTCCCATTAAACATTTTCTTTTGGGAGAACAGAAAAACTGCTAAGTAAAAGACATAGACGATGGCGATTGAGGAGCTTAAGTTATTCACCGTAGGAATAGTGTTTATATGTACTCCATTAAGCAAATATAGCCTCTATGGTATTGTCTTTATAATTTAATTTTAGGAAAGGCTTGTGATTATATCAAGAGTTTGTGAACTCAAGGTGTGGTAACATGAGAAAGACATGTATAAATAAACACTAAGTCCTTCGTAACTTCCTCTAAATATTTACCGGGTTCGGCCTGAAATCGACCATCATCAGGTACAAGCAACAGGAAAATAAGCTTGTCTTTACGGAAAACCCTTCCTATAGGAGCAATGTGATAAGGGCTCATAGAATTCCTACAGGTGTAAGGTATTTTGTAACCATGGGAAGCATGGCATACTTAATCACCTTGCTCCTATAGGATGACATAGCTGGTTGATTTTGCAGCATATTTTTTAAGGGGATGTGGGATTTTATATTTTCCGAGTCTTCTTAAGGAATCTCGTTAAGTAATGGCCCGATTGTTTATTTTTTAAAGGAAGTAAACTTAGAAGCATATCTTGTATTCATTCTATATTCTAGGCGTACAGCGAGCATGCTTTGCAACCGCATTGCAACCGTCAACTCCATCAAATGAGACAACGGTCACCCAAGTCATTTGGAGCGCTCTTCTTCACCCATTTGTCAGTCCCGTGCCACGCTCTTGGGACTCCTCGTCGCCGCCATTCTTCGGAGGCCACCCATTTGTGAGGGCGCTCGATGTCGAGGCACCTTCCTCACGCCGATGTCAGAAGAAGAAAGGATGGAAGGAGACGAACAACGTAAGCCGTGCTATTAGGCACATATCTCTTCATACTCATCCCACTTGGACCACTCCCGCTCACTCCCCTCTGTCACTCGGACTTTCATTTTCATACCCCGCATTCATTTCTTGGAATGTTTCATTCTGTATTACTGATCCACAACCACGTGATTCACATTCCATTATTGTAAAATAGGTTTTTGTTAGAGTGATTACCTCGATGTACAGATTATTCATAAATAGATCAAGCTCATTTCTATTTCGAAGACAAAACTGAGGTTTCTATAGGTAACAGTAGCGAAGCAAAACTTTATATTTTATATCAATCTTATGAATTTTAATATTAACCATTAAGAGGTTAACTCATCTTCGTTAATGATTGCTACTGGAAAGTAAACACATCGGGCTGAATTTCCGCTGTGATGGTTGTTGAATTCTTGAATGCATAATCGGAGAATATTAAGGTACGATGGACTTTTTAAAACGGCGTTGAAAGAATTGGTGGAAGGAAGGAATTGAAGAGAAATGTTGAAAATTACGAAAAGGATCACAGCAATTATCATAGCTATGGATTATATGGGAATTAAATGAATTGCATATGGGTTGGGGAACGAAAACAAACCGATCCCTGGATTTATATATATCCATGATGAAATAGATGGCTTAAAAAAGATCAAACCATGTAAAACCATGTAAACGACTTTCGAGATATGTAGGGATACCAATGAAACATTAGTGAAGTCGAACAGGTCAATGGGCCTACAACATAAAATCATACTTACGATTTTACTAATAAGTTACTACGAATTGTTATATATTATGTGTATAATTTCATTACATCTGAAGGCTGTTGTGTTTCCTGATAACTGTGTTTAATTCTCAGAATATTGCTGTTACATTTTATGCAGCATTTCACCAATTTCCCACCACGAATCTACAATTAGAAAATATATAACGAATGATCCCATATGGCATTAAAAATTTAGAGTAAATTGGATTAAAACATTGTCGCTGTTATTCGCGTATAATTGTAAGAGAACCTCACCTTCACGCCGGAGCGATGTCGTAGACCTAAAATGTCCGATTTTGACACGATATCGAATGACGAACGAGGGTCTCGGAGGCGTGTTAAATATACATGGGTGCGGGGGAGGGTCGAACCCGCGACCTTTCCGTTTCCCTCTAAAAATCGACGTAACTCGGCTTCCGAGCCTTGGCCCATCCATCCTCGACTCTTATCTGCCGCTTTTGCATGGCCTCTAGATCGCGTCGCGGTAGCCGATGCGTCTGCACCCCCTGCCGAGGGTGCATTCCGTACCAAAGGGTTCTGCACCCGGATGCGACCCACCAATCCGTCTTCAGCAGTGCACAACGAGTTGCAAACGTTCGACGAGGGTGACGCCCACGCTGTATTTGGGCTCGACATCTACATAACAGCCGCGCTCCTATTTGAATAATGTGTGCCGTTTTAAAGGTTACGATCCCAGTTGAATTGTTCTTCCACATTGTGCACCGTTTCTCACCCTTTAGCTAAAAACCTCACGGAACTGAAATGCTAATATTTTCCACCTGCTTCGTGATTTTTTAAAATTGATGGTGAAGTTTCCCTTTCATATGTTATTCACACTTTCTGGCATAGGAGAACCAGATATATATATATATATA
>KZ308514.1:22871-172762 GCA_000376725.2 Ladona fulva
GAAAATTATTCATATAGTTCCGTCATGAAAAATATATATATATATAGTTCCGGGGGCGTTTACTAGTATAAAATAAAAATCATTGGTTTTTAGAAATAACGAAACAGATTTTGAGATTTTTTTTACTCTCCTTTTACGATTATGACGTATGAAGTGTCCATATTTCCTTTTCTTTACATAGGAAAGAAGTCGAAATAACATCAACCATTAATAATGATGTTGTAATGATAACAATTACAGTAGTAGAAGTAATGTTAAAAGTACATCGACAGCTGAGGCCATTTCGCATGTAGACTCCCACTGGGAATCGAACGCTTTCACCGAAGTCGAACGCGTGGCCCACTTGGTTATTCGGGAGCCCCAATAGCTATTCTATTATTGGCAGAAGCAAATTGAAGGAATAAGCTAAGAAACTGAGATACTGGAAACGCAAATTTTATAGTGTTGTGCTGTACTCCAATATGATGAAATTTCATAAACACAGGATTCATGATGGTTCATCATCTTTTTCGTAAAATGAAGACAGCTCTTTTCTTTTTGTCGACACTTTAACTACTGACTTAGTCATTTAATTGTTTTTTCAATCCAGTGGGATAAAACGCTAAGCCCTAAGAATATTAAATCAGAGAGACAAATTTTATAGCGAAATTTGATCCGGAAAGCAGCTCGTCAGATTATTCCGAAATATTTTGGTCTTTTCAATCATGAGAAGACTAGCAAAGTTCGTCAGCGTGCCATACTCCCTCGAAAGAGTAACCGTGAGATGACTAAAGCTCATCCTATAGCGCTCTCCCTTTCAAACTACATCCGCTCTCCCTTCATGTCTATCTCGACCGCTTAGCACTCAGTCACGAAACTCGATAAATTCTCTCGCATCAAATCTGCATCAACATCTTTGCGCGCTCTTTCCTCTCCACCCACAACTCCCGCGGCGCGCCATTAAAACTTTAAGTAGAGAAGGACGCGAATCTCTCTGGCTCTCTCACTCACTCTTGCTACGTCGCAAGTAATTCTTCTTTGAGAGATTTAAGACTTTTGCACAGCAAATGGCGTCACGTAATTGCTTCAGTAGAATGACTTTAAACGGAGCATGTAATTTATTTTAGCCTCATTTTATATTCAGTCAACCTTTATTATCATATCTCTCTCAGCACTATAAACCTTGTTAAAAAGTTTTCCATTCATTCTGCTCAATAATTGGTTTGAATTCATTAATGTGAATATCCTCGGTTAAAGTAATAAATATATAGATTCTATAGGAGTACATTACCAAAGAATAGTTGCTATTACACACAGACTTCAAGAACATTAACCAAATGGAGCCTGTTTAAAATCTTGACCATTGACTTAATCGTCAACAGTTCTTATTCTTTGAATTCGAATCCTCGAAATAATATTCAACTTCGATATTTACTTTACCCTGGAGTGGCCTAGAGTTCCTTAAGAATAACGAGAGGAGAGAGAAATGGAGCGGTTGGGCCACTTTGCTTAGATTGGCCTCATCCCTTTCCTTGGGTATTTTTGCTGCGGAGGTCCTTGGATTAAGGAGGCGAAATGGAGAGCGAACGAAAGGTAAAATTGAGGAAGTGCAGAAAGTGAAGGTTTCTTTTTTATAAAACCTTTTCGTGGAGAGTAAATGGGGGGCAATTTCCAGCTTTTAGTTCCCGAGTTCGCCTCCTTGAGTGTTTTTCCCTTCTCGCTTTACCCTTATCATCCTCTCCTCTGAACATCACGCTTCTTCCTATTCTCTTCCCGTACTTCCACCTTTCCTCCCTGCCAACCTAGTAGCTCTCTAATTCTACTTCCCTTTGACGTGATCGTTTTTAACTTCCATTGGCCAATCTATTGCTATCGCTATAGATCGGCCAATGATCGGGAAGTGATCGCTACAGCCCATGAGGATTCATTGGAATTAAACCAAGTCAATCTCTGTTTAGGTAAACTGCTACGTTCAGAAGAGAATTAATCGGACTCAGCAACTTATATTTACTTCATCATCGTTTGGTATTATTTTCTTTTAATCAAATGCTCAACAGCTCAAAATTTTGGCTTGCTGATCAGAAACAAAATCAGTATATTACTTTCGGTTTAGAGAGTTACGACGAAGCAATACTCGGATTATTTACTTGCTTTGATGATTTTAATTTCTTAATTTATTTTTATTATTATTATTATACAATTTCACCGCAGGTAGACACTAGGTCAGGTGGCGACGTTATATTATAGTACATTCTACGACTCAAACAGTATCAAAAAGTTCTACTTACATAAATACATAGTAATTGAACATAAGTAACCCAGTCCACTAGATGCAATATTTGACAAACTTCACGTCTCAACTTACAATTTAAGCAGCTATAAATTACATCTCGGACTACAACCAATATAAAAAATATTTACAATTACAAAATAGTCTAATATTTCCTCAAAATCTTAACATTTACTAATACGGAATACAGTACATAAAAATGATTCTCCTCAACTACTATACATTATCTCCAATTTAATTATATTATATATACATTACATTATTATAAGATCTGTTTACATCTTCGTCTAAATTCCTTGTTTTCGGTAAGGTTTTGAAGGCCTCTTCAGGTAACATATTCCATTCCTTTGCCCCTCTGTTTAAAAAAGAGTATTTAACCACATCCGTCGTTTGTTTTCTTAATTTTAACTTTTCATTATGATTGCCACGCACAACTTAATTTGGTTTTTTTAATCTGTAACTTAGCTCCTTCCAGCGTTTTTTACTTGAAAATTCCTACTAACCTATTGACTTTCCTCCTTTTCTCTAACGATTTCTATCCAAGAATTTCTAACATTTTTGTTACACTATCTTTTCTATTGTGTCTATCTAATACACACCAAACAGCTTTCCTTTGTACTTTCTTAATTTTCTCAATATTAGTATTTCCGTGCGGATCCCATACATTCGTTGCATATACTTATACAGACCTTACTCTTGTATCCTAATTCTTTAGCATTCCTACTATTTCCCTTTAAGTTCCTCATCTCATAGAGGAGCTTTTTAAACGCTTTAGCAACTGTCTTCTTCACATGATTACTTTAGTCTAAAAATTTAGAAAATGCAACCCTTAGTACATAAGTACTTGCACTCTTTCGCCCTGGGAACTATTTCTCCGTTCGCAATTGACCTTTCTATCTATCCTTCTATTCGTGAATTGCTTTTCTTTGGATTTATTTCCATTCCATTTTCTGTTGTCCACATCCCAACTGCTTCGATGTCTCTCTGCAACATATTAGTATCATCTTCGCCATAAATGTCCTTATAAATTATGCAGTCATCAGCAAGTTTTGAGAGAGCTGATAAAATTAACCTATGTACGTAAACACCATTGAGCAAGCAACTCTAATGACAGTTTCATAAAATGGGGAGGAAATTCCATGTAATGTTAAACATTAGTAATATGGAATGGATAATTCATAGTAATCCTTTGGTTAATTCATAGGAACATTTGTTTAATTATAAACCGGCAGTGTGTAGAAATTCTTACACTAAAAAGTTGGAGCATAAGTTATTACATAATAGACTAACTAGGCACACGTATAGAGAAAATCTCATTTCCTCAGAAATAGTGTGACTGCGGAGACCATTAGATGTTGCGCATGTTAATACAAATGAAAATTATTCTGACCATCTGGTTATTTAAGTATAAAGATAGATTCTTCCTGGAAAGTTAGATGTCGTTTTTCCATAGCATCTTTCAGTAAGAAGGGAGGGTTTCTAACAAAAAAATGAGGAGCGTCAAAAAAAGTAGCGATAGAAGTATTTGGTTAAAGTATTTCCTAGCGATACCGGAGATATGGTCATTATTACCCAATTCCAGGACTCCAGATACCTATCGCGTCGAAAGCATGTCTTTAATCAACGGAGGATCGCGATAACGTTGTTATTTATTCGTGGCGATCATCCGAAAGGCGAGAAAAGCGAAGTTTGCTTCGGAGAAAGCAAAATAGATTCCCTCAAAAGCTGCGACCCATCAAACGCCAGTGTAGCTCGAGATGAGCCGAAGATTGGACATCGTAAATACATTATCTCTCCCGTTTATTTACAGTATCCGAGGAAGCAAAGTTTGATTAAGATCCTCCTGGCTAACCCTTTGCATAGAAGGGAAAATTGTTTCATCGGTCCACTCCGAGGAGAAGGCCGCTTCTCTCGAGAGCACATTTGGGTCTTTTCCTCACTCCGGCGCACCTCGCCGGCATAGAGGGAGCTTTTGAAGGAAATCAAAGGGCGGCTAGACCAAGTACCGCGCTCCCTTCACGCCCACGTCAGACGCCACTCACGGCCAATCCCTCTTTCGGCCCCTTTCTCAAATCACCCCCTCTCCCCTCTTCGCTTCCATCAAGCTTGCTTAATTTACCATCACCTCCTTTTTTGTCGTGAGTCGCCTTTTGGGCGCTCGAGGAATGAGGAAAAAATCCCTTTGGAATTCGGCCACGACAATAATGGGACGGAACGACTTTGAAGAAGTTCCGTGATGTCTTTTTTTTTCGTGCGCAGGATCGCATTCACTGCCGCAACTTAGTGCGCGGAATTATTTGATTAAATATTCCGTGAGGGATTCTTCAGAAGTGAGATTAACTCTCGGAATTTCCTTCTATCTACTATGAGTTGTATAAACATGTAAGAAATAGGAGAGGGGTAATTTATCAAATTTAGAAGATAATTTTCAGTATTTGTCTGGATTAATACTTATTTTAGTCTAAAGTGTTCTAATGGAATTGAGGACGGAAAACACATACGAGCATACATCACGAAAACGTTCCTTTGATTTATTCTCTAATGATATAGTGCAGAGTGATGCTTCGTTAGTGTGCACCACGAAAGAAATTATGATGAAACCTGTCATTGGAAAACTTAATTCTTGTTTTAAATTTTGTGTGTATGCTCTTAAGTTTTGGTTTCAAAAGAGAAACTTATGGACATTCTTGTGTAATCAGAGTTAGCTTTGGAAGAATTTATTGGCGTTTCATTTGGACATGATCTACTAGGATCAAGAGTTATCTACATCGCTAAGCAATAGTTATAGATATCTTTGTGATTCTGGATCAAAAATAACGTGTCTTTCATGATGTATGTGCAATATTGGCGTCTTAAAGTAGAGGTCGGGATCTTAAAGTAGAGATCTGCAGCCTTTTCGGGTTTTAAGTAGATTATTTATTTCTTAAACAAATGCACGTCATTGATTCTTCGGTGGTTATATCAAATGAAAATGAAAAGGATAATAATCTAATTTATTTATTTTGAAACAAATTTAGTTTACCGTCGTGCAATCTCTACTTTGGATTATTCGAATGTAAACGATACACCAAGTTCGGCGTGATCGTTTCACATAAGATCAGTGGTATAGTCTAATGGTATAGTCGTTTTCCGAAAAAAAATGTCCCTCACCCATCTTAAAGAGAACGTGAAAAACATAGCGGATGTTGCATTCTAGTCAAGGGCTAAATAAAAGGTTTTCTTGATTTGGAAATTGGTATTTACAATGAAAAATTCGACTAGTAGAGGGACTTTAAGATCGGAGGTCGCAGCATTTAATGCTTGCTAAAAGGAAGTGGTAAGAAAAGGAAGGATGCTCGTGCGCCATTTTCAGGAAAGCGGAGGAGTAAATCACAGAGAGAGAGAGAGAGAGGTTCGTGCCTTAGGATAGATGCGAGGGAAGAGCGAGGGAAGAGCGAGGGATTGTGTGGCGCGTGTCAATTTTCCGTGAGTGAGGGCCACGAATTAAGATGCGTACCCTTGATATGGCGGTCGTGAGCACAAACCCAGTGATTCCCTTGGAAGGCACTTGCCACCAAGGAAAAGGACGACCCCTCTCTCTTGCTTGACCTCAGGGCTAAGAATTCTTCCAAACAAGAGAAACCCTATGTCGACAAGGAGGTTTATGAAATATTACATCGCATTGAATGACGTTCAGATTTAACTGATTCAACCTATCTCTCTGAAAGGAGCACGTTTCTGTTCTCTCATCAGTTATGGATTTGGGTTTGTTTGAACGATTCTGCGATCCGACTTTTCCTATCAAGACTGACTTTCAGTCGTACAAATTCACTCGTCACTTAAACGATATCGTCGCTTATTTCAGAAATTTTGTAACTTGGCGAGAAAGGTTAAGTACATTTTCATTCACTCAAGTAGTAATTGGAGAAATCAATTCAAAATATAGAAACAAAACGATACTCAATTCATTCAGCTACTGGAATTTACCGAAAGTTTTGTATTTAATTGAAATGTTCTCGGCCTTGATTACTTTTCAAAAGCGAATTATAAATAAAACCCGTAGAAACTAGAGATAAAAGGAGAATGCCCAGAAAATTACTAAGACATTGAAAGAGTATTTTAGGTTGAAATAGGAAATCATCAACGATATTAAACCGCTGTTTTATATTTCCGTTTCGGTGATTCCTTCACTATGACAGACTTATTCCTTGAAGATATCTAAATCTCGTTTTTATGTCCTATTGTGATAATTATTCGGCGAATTGATGCTAGCTCGAAACCGACTTTTCTTTACAGAATGCACAGATACTCTTTGTCTCTACTCCAATTTTACATTTACATTGACAACATATACTGAAAGTTGTTCACCGAAGCATGATGCGAGTTCTTAACCGGATGTATATTGTTGTGTGAAGGGTGTTATTACCTGAGATAGGAATTTATCGCTCGCTGATGGCCATAATGAGCATAGTTTTAAAAAATTAATAAAGAACTTTCTTAATTTAATTTTGAAATTTCGGGTTATCTCTTAAAAAATTGCTAATGACCCTTATAAGAATCCATTAAAACATATTTTCTCTTCATCTTTCTTTCCTTCTCATATCCTTATTCGAGAATATCTTGCCCAAACTCATCGATGGCATTTTTTCAAAATTCTTCGTGATCCCGCATTCTTCTCCCAAATTCCGTTTCTTTTTGGACCGACAAAATTGCCTTCTGCATTTACGCACTTTAAAGCAAACCCTCATCTCCATCAGCAGCGCACTCCGCTAAGATGAATAAACATTTTAAAACTATAGCCAACTTTTCCTTTTCTCCCAAAGAAATTCCCAAAGAAGAAATTTAATAACTCATTGTTTTAGTCTTTGCAAGATAATGGCGATAATTTGCGATGTGTTTTTTAAAGAGTTTGTTTATACTGCTCAATAACACTATATTACAGGTAATTTTACAGCCTAAAATCGTCATGCAATGTAAAGATATTGTGCATAAATGTAAGTACAAGCGAAGATCAAAGTTCAATGAAGCATTGTTCAATCGAATTTTCAGCAGCCGAGATTTTACTCAAGAGATATTTTCCTATTATTTTCTTCTCTTAAAAATATGAGTGAAAACAAATTTTGATTCTTCACAAATCTTACCTGCACTGCCGGATTATAAGAACATACATGAAAGAGGAGATAAAAGGGCTGAAGAAATTGACAAAAAACATGAAAATGCATAGATGGAGGATGATAAGCGAAAAAAATATGGAAGGTTGAAAGAGGAAGGTGGATGAGAGGCGGCAGGGAGATTTAAGCTAAGTGAGATGAGAGAGAGTGGTAGATGGGAGGCATTTCAGAAGAGGAGAGATTATTAGAGGTGGATGTTGAGTCCAAACAGCCCGACACCTGAGCATAGGTAATTGCCCGTCTTAGGCCATCCAGCATCAGCCTCTTCTCTACGTCATGCCATGCTCCCTCCCACTACTCATGCCATCCCCACTTAGAAGATATTTCAGTCTCTCTACCACTTCTCTCTCACCCGTTCCCTCCCACTCCCTTTTTGCCTTTTACCACTGACTATCCATTGCACTCTTAAGACACCACTCGAAAAAGAAGTAATTCCTCCAACTCTCGAATGTCAAGGGGAATACCGTCACGAGATTGCGATTCAGGTCGCCAATTAAAATCAATGGTATGTCCTTAGATTTTATATCTTAGCAAATCAAGGATCTAATTGCGCTAAAAACGGCCAAAAATATTTGGTAAAGTCCCCAAGAGGTTATAATGCAAGTGAAATTGTAAATGTGAATCCTTAAGTTTGGGAGTTGCCATTTATATTAGGTGTTTATTTAAGATTCGGATTTTCCGATCACATGAAAGTGTTATGTGTGCTTATTTTCACCAGAAAGTTAATCAGTTCAATTATGCCTGCGTTTAAAGCAACTCTTCTCAGTTCTTCTTGGTAACTTTTCCTGTTCTTCACTTAGCCAACTTTAACCTTTTCTTGTTTCTAAATGATTTCTATCGCAAATGTCTTTTGGCAAGCACTTCAGTAATATTCAATGTACAAGTTTGCCAGAGGCTTAATTCTTAAGAACATCTTTTTAGATTAAAAGATATCAAATTTATCGTATTATGAAATTTACACTCCTCAAAAGTCTTTGTAGTAATCACGGTCTCTTTGGCTATAATTGATAGAACTTTCATGTAAAGTCGCTCTCTCATAGGTTACAAATCGCTCAGTATAGAAATAGAAATGGGAGAATCGACCGTTTAATGCCGATCCCTGTAGAAATATGTAAATATAATATCGTACTTATATGCTTCGTGAAGTGAACGTGAATAATAGTACTAACACGGAAATTAAATGTGCAACTAGCAAATGATGGCAACATTTAAATATGAAAGGCAGTAGTCATATAACATCTTACAGATGGTCGGAAAAAGTGAGGTCACATGGGATAATATTTTTCGTATCACAAATGCTTCATCAAACCGAAAAGGAGAGCTTATCTGAATCGTCCCTTTGGTCCATGTATTTCCACGACAGTTGAGGGAAGGCGAATCAAGGCAGGATTGATTGAGCGACTCATGTGGCAGTTTGATGAGCTGGGGAAGAGCAAAGGAGTTACGCATTCGGTGGCGAAGGACGAGTCACGAGGAGATTTCACGCGATGTGAGATGGGGAAACATTTTTTTCTTAGAAGAGTTACGCCGCCCGGACAAGATGAAAGCAAGCCAGAATCCTTTACGGGCCGCGTTAAGGAACTTGAAGCATTTGGAGTCGATGTGTTTCTCAGGTGTTTGATGATTGGCAAGGGGAAAGGCCATAGTACCACCTTCCAACGGAATCGAGACGGTGAGCAAAGAACAATGGAATGCTGCATAGTAGGTTTCCGAGAGCAAAAATGATTTGTTGTTTTTTAAAATCCTTTGTTTCTGGTCTCACGAGTTGAAAATATTTTAGCTCTGGGAAGCTTTATTTCGAAGATATGATCACATATGCACTCCTATCTTTCTTTGATTCATAAGAGTTAATGTAATTTCTAGCCTTCTGTTCAAATGTGTAAATGAATTTTACTAAACTGTTTTTAGACTTAATTTTCTAGTGTAGAATGCGTCCACTGAAACGTTTAGAAACAGTGCAGTTGACAAATATAATATAAAACATATAAAACAAAATAGCTGAGAGGTTAATGTGTGAAACAGGCTGTTTAAAAAGTCTGTCCTTGTGGTATTTTACTATAGTTAATATAATGTTTTAGAATAAATGAAAAGACAGCAGAACAATAAACTACTGCAATCATCGATGGATTTCGTTACTAATTGCAGAAGTTCGTTTTTTAAGTTTTCTTACAAGAAATTTGCAAAGAGTAAACTACTATATACCTGAATGCCATATCTTTTAGTTCATAGAATTTTGGACAAACAAAAGCTTCAAATGCATACAATTGTAAGTCGTGGTAACATCAATTTATATTCTTATGTTCGGGGGTATTTATTTGCTAACAGCTGGGTTTATTTCTTACATTATCATTTTTTCCATGCAGGATTTCTTTTTTCAAAAGTGGTCATTACTCGCTAAGAATTTTCGTCTCAATCTCCCACAAATGAAGATATTTTATTATATTCTCTAAGAGAAGAACTTGATAAAGTAGAGGAATTAGTTTTTCAGGAATTATTTTACTCTTTGGGTAACTTGGATAAGTAGACAACTCACGCCTGTAAATCATTCGCATATGCCGCAAGGAAAACGTATGAAGCGCGATTTACGTAGCTCAGATAATTCAAAGGGGAACGGCAATTTTAAGCCGTTGTTTCATTTCGCGTATATGGAATATTTAAAAGACAGTTTAACGTCATCTCTTTTTGCTAACCTCCAAGTTTCCTTATTCCTACGAAGATCCCCGTCGTGTATATTTGAGGCAACGTTTCTCTATTATCTTAATTAAATATTTTTCCTTAGCATCATTAAAAGAATCAATGAGCTAATACTGAACAAGACTTGAGTTCTGTGCAAATCTGAACTACTGCAAAGAAAATGGATGTAAGACCTGTTATCGGTGAGGAAATGGCATATTATTCATTTTATGTATTAAGGAAAGAGCGTAGTTACTTTTACACCCTCCAATAGACAGGCAAAGTCGCGTCATATCTCACAGTTACGGAAGATCCCTTTTCGGAAGTGAAAAATGCTCAAGCTTATAAAAAATTCATTTTGTTTCATTTAGAAGAAAACACTCTTTTTGGTCGACTCTCTCAGTTTTAAAAGCGAGAGCGTTGTTCGGGACTTCTTATTATTTACTCATATTTTACGAAGTCTCTTGAGCTAAAATCTGTTTTGGATTTCCTTTCCTTGGGAATTGTAAACGCCTACGTTTTTGCTGGAGAGAATGGAACAGTGTGAGCTACATTAAAGACCGTATAATGAGAAGAGTGAGAACTGTTAGGACATGCATTTGGTTAATTACAAGTCTCAGTATCATCCCCCAATCATCTCTTCCAGCCTATCATTGAATTGTTCCATTTGTATTATCTTCCTTATATTACTTCTGGTAACTTTCGACTAGCCGAAACGGTGGAATCGAATAATAACTTAGATTATTTATTCAAACCCAAAATGTGAGAGCGTAGAGAGAGATGTATTTGAGCGGTGGAAAGGCAGAGTAGTGGAGGGGGTGAAGACGTCAATAGCCTGAGGAATGAGGCGTGAGGAAGAGGTTGAGAAGGTGGATAGTTGGAGAGATTGACTCGAAGGATAACGGGAGGAAGAAATGGAAGGGATGCGCCCTCTGTGGGGAATCGGCCAGCGCCGAAAGCAATATGGGCAATGCAGAGCCTCCCTTCAGTTTGCTGCGGCGATTTCAAGATATGGACGTACCTGAGCGATCTTCTTTTGGCCAGTGGGTCTCCGATGAAAAACTCTATCTCCATCTGTGATAGGGAAAATCGACTAAAAAAAAGCTCGCCTCTAATAAAAAACGCACAGGAAGAATATAGAAGTCGAAGGTAAATGCGTTGAGGTTTGGTCCAATGGTTATCATTCAATTATTTAAATAAGCTTGTAAAGTCTTAAAATTATATGTTTTGGAATATGGAAATGTCCACACGCTCCGTGGATGATATATCGTTATGATGTTTATCGAGCCTTTTTTTGGTAAAAAAATTCGTGAAGCTTCATTTTCCCGGACGGTCCGTCGCACTCTCGTCTGGGGCAATAAAACGGAGCATGATTGGTTGGTTTCTCGAGTATCTGGAGCCCTCTCATCTCGTTATGCTTTATGCAAATTCGCCGTTTTAGATTAAAATTCGAGAGGAAGGATCATAAAGAGGTAATTACATGCCCGAATTTTAATTTGGACGATCACTTCAAGATAACTACGTTGACTTTTTTCTGAACTTTCGTTTCGTACATGTTTTATCCTAAATAAAGCGTTACCTACGGTTCGTTAACAGCGAAATCACTTTAATGGGACGGTGTTTTAAGTAAATGATCTTTTAAAACACAAAAGGAGCAAAAGGTTAAACTATTATGTTTAACGAAACTCGATTTCTTTGAACGAGCATGTGAACTCGCTAATAACCTTCGTTTCGTCCTAATTTGCGTAGAACTAAAAGGATGATCTGTTTGAATAGGAGTAAGTTTTCATTGGTAGAAAAATAATTCGAAGATTTATAATCATAAAAGGTTATCTGAGAAGTCATAGTACCAGTGGTCAGGTTTAGCAATGAAAGAGTTGAAATTCAATTACTTAACGTATACATTTTACTATCAAGTTATGAGGTTTTCCTTATAGTATGTCTTGCTTAAAACTTGGTAAATCAACTTCTAGTGTGGATATCCGTTAACTCCTGTTTCCAAAGTGATTTTATTTTCCGATACTAAAGTCGAATTTATCTAAAGATTTACTAGTTTTCCTTTGAGTAGCTCTTTATTGTTTTCAAGAATTCTTTTATTTTTTAGGACTATGGACAAGATGTCTAAAAAGAATGATCATTCGTTAAGCGGGCTGTGACCACAAAATATGCAAAGGAACAAATAATTAATTTGCATCTCAGTGACTTCTAGTTTCTGTTTCCTTGACAGAAGATATATTAATTTGGATCACAATCCAGGACCACGCAACGCTTGTTCCGAACTTCAATTTCTACTTGCTCTTTATTTGATTGCAAATTTACCTAATGAATTTTATCTAGCAAAGATCCAGACTTGAATAAATATACTTCGCCGCGTTATCAAATACGTTTTTAATGCTGTTCATCAAAATATTCCTGTCGCCGAAAAATATTTCTAGATGAAGTATAAATACATGTTGTATAAATATATAATGTATCTGTATATGGATTTGCTGATAGATATTTATAGGTATATGTTTTTAGAGATATCCAAAATATAGAATTTGAAACTTCTAATGTTTATAGTATCATATTTTTTCTTCTATAAGAATATGGAATTAATGCATACACAGGAGTAACCATATTTGTAAAATGTCATTAACAAAGGTTGTTTGTTTAAACATTCCAAATTTATTTCTTTGGTACAGTTTTAAGGAATGTTTAGTTACAGTTTAGGGAATGTTTTATCACCCGATTTGTCTTCAATAATAAAATGATTGAACTTCCGATACATCAAATAGGTAAATTACTTGAATCGATGTCCCTAGGAGCATACTTAACTGAGTCATTGTCAACCAAAAGGGGACCAATTCCTGATTGTTCTCCGCACCATAAATTTCCGCACAAAATTTTCCGTCTGAGACACGAATCTATTTGGCAATGTAAAAAAATACTGAATAATTCTCCGTTTCGACGAAAAAACCTTGAGGATTAAAACCCCCCTTGCACATTAGGCAAATTGCTTCGTTACTAGCTCCGAATGCCTCGGATGTGAAATATGCCTGATAAGTTGAAGGATGAATGCACCGAGGCTGGATTGCTAAAAGCCTCGTAAGGAATCGCGGAGGTCGTTCACCACTTAATTTCTCCGTAGAAGAAAAGAAGTCCGATAAGAAGAGCAAAAGGGTAACGTCTCACGACAGAGGGCGCTCCGACTACTCCATCTCCCACACCTTCCGCTCTCCGTCCAATCCCACGACTCCGCACCATGAGAGGGAAAAAAGATTAATATAATCCCGAGGCGTTATCGGAGGAAGCGGGATTTCAAGAAAAAATAAGGACTTCGCGCCTAGCGTTGCTCGCAAGCGACTGATTCATCGAGCAGGGTTTAAGATGTTAGGAGTGGAAGGGGACAAAAGGCTGCTACAGTCATTAATAAATCACCTCCTTAAGATTAAAGAAGAAAAAGGGATGCGGTGGGGGTGGTATCGAAAGAATGAGAGAATAATCTCCGAGTGCCTCTCAATTATACGTGCAGGTTGCACTGGTGCAGGCAAATGTATTCCGAGAGACTGAAGATTCTTGCTATGAGTGGAGAGGGAAAACTAGTACGCAGTGGTCATGCTATAGATACGAGGTAGATTACTGCCACTGTCGGACATTGTCGAAGGCCGTATCTTGATGGACTGGAAAGCCGCCGCGGTTTATTCGCAGCTCAGAATTGAATATTCAACTTTTTCTCATCGCGAGAACTTCGGTTGCATGTCCACGCGGAAAGTTTCTCGTGAAATGCCAAGAAGCAAGGTGTTTCACTCTGAATACTCCGTGGTGCACCTATGATAACAGGTAATGGGAGTATTAAAGCATTGCGTGCGTATTGCGTCGGAAGTTCGCCGTTGTAGGTAATTTGCCAAATTGAAGTTGCATTTGGATAATTGTGAAAACTTAAAGATATCGAAATGCGCTCGATTCAGATTTTCCAGATATGAATGAAATGTGGGGAGACGGAGGTCAATCCGAAGATTCTGATCTGCATATTAAGGGAAATTAGTAATTGAGATGCGAGAACATTTTATCTTCTATAGTAATCGCGCAGATCGGTGGAGAGGTAATGGGAAAGAAATGAATTCTTCTGGCGCGGGAAATGTAGAGAATAGATCCAAGTTTGTCATAAAAGAGATAATAACCAATGTAAATAAAGAAAACGACGTACGTACTTTCCAAATTCTAATTTTGACCGGTTTCTTCCTTTAAAGCTATCTTCACACATCATTTAGGTGTCAACCTTGACCAGACTAACATCTGGGGTTTATTTTTCAGTTATAACTCTCATCTAGTTGACCGAACCAGTGTTGCTTTCTTCCGATGCAACAAATATCCGAATAAATCCTACATTTGCATGTTCCTAGCTTTCATAGTTTTCTGAGCTTAAGCCTTATTCTAGGGCATTATTAAAACAGCGGGTGCAATAATTTTCGCAACTTCAGCGATTAGGAAATATCGAAGTGTTTTTCTCAATCATTTTCCAAATACCTACTTTCCATTAATTTCGCAGCAAACAATTAAACACGATTCGTGAAGAAATAAACACGATGAGTAAAAGAGATATCAGGAAGGATTTCTCTCTCATATTTCCACAAAAACGTTGGAGATAATCATCTAACGCGATCCTATTAAGCAACTTCCTCTCTCGGTTTTCGGTGCGATTCATAAAATCTATATGAGAGACTTTAACGCCTCGCTCGGAGATGGCGGATGTTGAGAAACCATTTCCTTTCATTCCGCCCTCGCAGCAGTTACTTCTCCCGCAAGAAATATTAATTTAATCACCTTCCACTCTCTCCCCTCCTGCTCCACCGCATTCTTCAACCTCCCACGCTTCCTCCCGCCATTTCGCGAGACTATCCATTCCTCAATTCCACCTAACATTAATTCCTCCGCTCCTTTTAAATCTTCCCTTAATTCCAACCTCGCGAACAGTTTTCTCCCTCCTACCGAAGTTCTCTCGCAGTTTCTCCTAGTTGTCTCTCCATCCCCCTCCTTGAATCCATTTCTTGCAATGCTCCCCTGCCTTTCCTCCCTTCTCTATTCCAGCCCCGCGATCCCCTCTGCGAAATTTCCCAACCCTCTCTCCCTTACGGAACTTCCTTTATGTAAACCCAACCCTTTTCTTTTCTCAAAATTCTCTTTCTTTGAGAAATTCTTTCCCCTTTGGACCCATCTTTCCCTCGTACTTTTCCCCCTCATTCCCGCTTTCCTTAAGATCCCAACATCCCTCTTCCCTTTCTACTTGGTCCATCACGGGGTCGTAAATAATCCCCGAGATATCGGGACTTAATTAGTGGAGTGATAAACTGCGACCGAAAGAAATACCAGATAACTTCCTGATATATATGCCACACCGTATTTCCTCCCACTTAACTTCCTTCTTTTCCTTCCCTTCTCCTTACTCCCCTTTTACTCCTCCTCACGCCCACATTCTATCCTTTTCCCCCCCTCCGATCCTCCTCTTCCTAAAAGCCGGTTATCTCCGTCTCTACCACAAATTCACCGTAGGCCCTGCACGTACGAGGATGACATGCGCAAGGAATTTTGTTTTACTTTTATGGCCAAAAGACATCGTTTCGAGTGATGTACGTTGACACGATTGTGTTTTTCCTTTCTTCCAAAGAATTTCCCTTAACAACAGAGAAACGAGTGAGGAACAACAATACGTACAGGAACAAGCTCTGAAAAATATTTTCATGTCTTGCTTTCTTTGCATTATAGCTGTGACTCCGTCTTAATTTGTGGAACACTACTCATCTGTGATGAACTCATTAATGTTCGCGAAATAATTTCTTGTTTTTATCAATTATACTCGACTTAACGAAACTGGATACAGTATTACCTAGGTTTACGAAGACAGTTTACCTTTTCCAATTGAATCTAAGGGAATACCTTTGTAGACCAAAATAGCTTTACAATTCATTCCGAATCAGCAGGTACGCATAAGCAGGGCGAAATATCCAAATATTCTACTAATGGAATTGGGATGAAGGGAACTAGCCAAAGGAATTATGAAGATCGAGTGCACAGCATCTTTAACTTCTTTGGCCATTTTGGTGGGTTTGGTGTTTCGTGCTGGCGCACTCAAGAGCGTGTGCACTGATGTTTTATTTTCACAATTTCTCGTTGTTAGCAGGGCTCGAAAAAAGGCTAAACATCTCCGTAGAAGAACAATTTGTAACAGAGCTACTCATCAGTAGAGTTATTACAGCAAACAGTTGGTGAAATAGCGATGTCTCATAATTACCTTATTGTCACATTGAAAAATTATTTTCCTGTATTTACGGTGTTATGTGAATTCCTATCCCTTAAAAGGGGCTCAACAATTCTTTCATGAAGAGTATGATTGGGATTAATGCTATTTTGGTGGTGCAAAAAGAAAGCTACCTTTCCTATATTGTAGAACTTTTCGTGTCAGTGGCTGGTTTCGTAGAAATTCTTGGAATATGATTCCTCCTTTTCGTGACAAAAGTGGGATGCTACAGGAATGCTGAAAAGAGTAGCCGAAGGTAAACGAAAACAAAGCGATCCAAAAGACTTCCACTCTTCTTTCTCTCTGCCTTGACATTTAGCTGCAGTTGGGGATAATCTCCCTTTGCCGCGATTCGCAGTTGCTCCCATTTTCTCTTCGGTTACGTCCTCGGCAAGAGAGAGGGATGAGGAAGGGACGAAAGGAAAAATTCGAGGCAAAATGTCCTCTGAAAGAGGATATTTAAGGTCCTTTTTTGAAAAATGCATTTAAGTAACCTAGTGTTGTTTTGCATAAACGCGAGGGAAATTAAATGTTTCGTTTTAATCATTTTTATTGAATGGATTTTTTATTCACGAATTGTAAAATACCGAGGAAGTATTTGCTTTATATCGACACTAATGTCGGAAACCTGTAGAAAAAATTCTTATTTACTAATGATGAAGTAGACTGCTAAATTGATACGAGGCCTTAAAGTGCTAATTATGCATTTCATAAGCAAGCAATTATGTCCAAGAAATAGATTCGATGCAAAATATATTCTACACTTCATCCATTATTTTTTGGGTGGCTAATTAAACTTCATCAAAACCTGAACAAGAAAGTTTTGGAATATTTAAAGCCTTTAAAACATTTCCATTTTTAGTGTACGTGGTATAAATGCTATTTTTTGCGAAATGTATGTTCAAATCTTGAACGGAAACTGACGATCGATCTTTTATGTTTATTCATGATACGAAAACCACGAAGTTATCAACATACTTAGAGCCATCTGTAGGCGTTTTTACTGAGTTGTCAATCCGTTACCGAATTAGAAACAGGAAAGCGTACGGAATAAATTATAAATCGATCAGATAAAAATCTTTCAAAATCACCCGAACTGATAAAACGGCCACCTGTGAGCAACCCTCTCAAACAGACACGATTTAAAGCGACGCAACACGAAACCATTCAATACAGAAGCAGACGCGGGAGGAAAATAAGAAGATCGAATAGAAGAAAGCATCTTACAACCTCTCCTCGTATACTTTTTGACAGGTGAAAAAGATATAAAAAACTGGAGGCTTTTTTGAAGACGCGTACGCCCCCCCGCACCTGTAACACGAGGGCCGTCCTTTCTCTGAAGCCATTCCTTCTAATGCGGGTACTCTGGTTCGCATCGGCTCCAAAACCCATCACCGGCGCCTCAGCACGGCACTTCCTTTCTTCGTCGGAGAACAGGTTGTGTAAGAGGAGACTTTGATGCGACCGTCCTCCTTGCATACACCAACGCCACAGTAGCATACACGTCGTCACTTCCAAACCTTTTGGCGGGGGTTCTCATTATGGGATCAGACTTGTCGGCGCCTGGGACGCAACGCTCGAGGCATAAGGATGCAAGGAAAAGGAGGAAGGTATTTTTTTTGGAAAGGTAACCTCAGGAGATCCCTCTCGATTCTTTTTGGCGCCTTACATATTTTTTTGCCCTGCTCTCTTTCCGAGGGTTGGAGAGAAAGGGATTTCGGGTTAACCGTCTCATCCATTACGGGGGTGAAGAAGGAATGATGTCCCCGTGGACGGCGGGGGTGGTGGAAGAGTAGGAAGAGGAATAAAGAAAAGGAGGGAAGAGAAAATGGTAATCTTGAATAAACATTTACAAAAGGAAAGACGGAATGAGACGTTTGATTGAAAGTATTCATTTTAACACGTTCAATCTTTACATCCATGTAAATTTTATAATTCATCGCTAACAGGTTTGTGTTCATCGGGTTGTATGTTCATGAAGCTTACGTTAATACTTAGCAATTTTATCGACTTAGATTGGGCTGATAAGAAGATCTAAGTAATATGCAGAACGTATTTGTGGCTATGAAAAATGCAGTATGACGTATTTATGTTTCACGTATAACGTGAAATGACGTATAATAATGGTGACAGGCATATAAAATCTTCCCAAACTACTTCATTGCATATCTTAAAACAGAATTCATATATTACCATTTCAAATTGAAATCTGGTTGAATGTCATTTTTAATTTTCAAAACGAAGTAAACGTGTACTGTCCACGAGCCACTGTTCTTCATCATTTAGAATGCAATGAAGAAAAAGTCGTTTTTCTCTTTGAAATATTAAAACTCATATTTGTATGATTTTCCTATTAATCCGTATATCAGAAAATTTGACCTCTAATAAATTGGAAGAAACTGCAAATCTTTCTCCACCTCAAGGTTGTTGAAAAAACCCTCGAAAAAGTTGATTTCTATAAGTTTAACAAATTACAGAGGTGAGAAAATTTTTATATCCCTTCTAAAATTTATATACGAATTTTAGAATAGCACCTAAATTTTTATGAGAATTTCAGATGACATTACTCATAATATATTTCTATGTGAAAATGCGTGTACCATATTCCGCTCCTACCGACTTCATAAAAGAGGTTAAAGGAAATTTCTCCTACTAAGAGGAAAATCCTCATATTTAAACTTCATGCATCTATTACATTTCAACGTTATATGTACGAGATATAGAAAAATAATGGCGAGATAAAACAAAAGGTTAGAAAATATAGAAGATACGTTAATAACAGAAAACAGCAAGAAACTGTTTTGGATAGCAGAGGATAGTAGAGTAGAATAACAGGTAGAAAGATTGAAGGAAGGGGAAGGAAAAAGAGGATGGCAGTGAAGTCAGTGCACCCTCTCTTTACTCTGCGCAAGTTGAAGGGTTTACGAGCAAAAATGGTGCGGTCACGTGAGTTGCTTACAGACCTTACAAACTAACTAACCCTTCTCTAGGAGATACTTTTCTTTTGTTCTTCTGCGCTTTACTTTTCGGAGAGAAAGGTTGGTGATTGAGGACCTACGACATAAATGTCACGGTCTCTTTTGTGCGTTGCGTTTTATCCCTAGGGCAGGAGGTAAAGAGGGACCAGCGGTGCTTCAGACCCTAAATGCTTTACATGCACGGCGGCCACCATTTCGGGGGACTGATTTTCGGCTTTGTATTCTTGTTTGGCTGTTTGCGCGATATCTCTCCCAAAAATAAAATTTCTTGACATTTTTATAGATAAGAAATCATAGTATGGGGTTTTATGTAAGTTTACTTCATGCAGAGATAGCGAATCGAAATACTTGGAAAAAATATTGAATAGCAACGGAAGGGGATGTTCAATCCGATAATCGTTATTTTTGTTGCCTAACTGTCTGCACTGTATTCAAGGGAAGGAACTTAAATTCTGATTATTCCATCAGTAAGTATCGAACTGTAGAATTATGTACAACTGTAAATGATCAAGAGTCACCAAAACTCCAAAAGCAATCAAATACCATATGTAAACTGTACCAAACGTACCGACTGTAAATGAGCATGGGTACTTTATGTGGCTTTATTCTTGCAGGAACTACATCAACCATGGATGCGATCCGTGGTCACTTCCTTTGAATTATTACGTCGAAGAGAAAACTGTTTGAACTATCGACTGCTAGTTTTTCTTGAGAAATAGAGATACATGTCAGCAAATTATGTCTATTTTTCCATTTTCGCGTACATACGCTACGATGTATGGAATGATCTGTTCTAATACATACTTTCAAAAGTGGTTTTAATTACGATATTGTATGTGTCACTGCAAAGAGTATGCTTAAGGATTTTTCAGATTGATTTTTAACTGTCCGAGTGCATTAAAAACATACTTTTTATCCCTCTTTATGTGCGGTTAAATTGCAGTGTCTGATTTCTATTGGAGAGTCTTCTTTTCTCCCTGTCTGGAATCGCTAATTTATTCTTTTTCCCATAGTGCTCACGGTGGGCCTCTTCGACTAATCCGAAAGTGGACGTCCAGCATAGGTGTCGCCCCGAGTCGGTCGGTCGCCCGGGTCGACGCAGTTTGGGAGGCGCATCATGTTATTCCGAAGTTTTCGTAAGGTGCAGATACCTTTGTGATCTTTACAATTATTGTAATGATTAACAAGAAATCGACTTTAGAAAAGAAGGGACAGTTAACAAACTGAATTTTTAAGTATTATTTGGAGGGGCCCAAATACACCTCGGGCCGGCCGTGTCTGCCTAAAAAACCAGAAATGCTTAACGTTAAAGATTCATGCTGGAATGATCCTTAAAGGACGTCACAAATCCCCTAAAGGAAGAAGAGCGAAGCGAAGCTTTAGAAAAATGAAACCAATGCTTTCAGGTCGATGAAATATTTCTACGTGTGATGAAAGTTTGTGATTAGATATAGCTAGGCGTGAAAGTACCGATGTAGTTAAGAATGTATCGATCTTTGAGGGAACGATAGACGGAACCTTGCAGATCAGATGATTTGAGCTGAGATTGCGACAGGCGGACGGACACGTAAAGGAAAGCGAGATTGCATATCACCCTATCTGAGGTGCCCATTAAACGCAAAGAAATTTTTTTTCTTCTTAAACCTTTCGTCTGTGCGATAGAGTATAAATAATAACATAGGATAGGATAGGGTCTAGGAATACATTAAGAACTCAGAAATGGGTTATCAGAAAGAATAAATTAAGGCCTGTGTAAAGATTAGGCATAACCAAAGGAAAGCTCATGGAAGAATACTTGTGAAAAAGGGCAGTAAATCTCAGTTGTTTGAGTGCGATAGAAAATGTAATTTGCTTTTCTTAAATAGGAAAAGTCGATTAAATTATTGTATGATTAAAATTGCGTTTTTAATCGTAAACCGTTTTTGTTCTTTACTTAAGTTGGTGGAATAATAATTTGTGAGTGGAAGGCTAAGTTGTTTCGACTGTAAGCCTAATTCAACGCCTCAGTGATCTTTCAGAGTAAAAATTGGAATCGTCTGATAGAAAGTTAGTACATCATGAAGATCCTCTCACATGCAGCTAATACAATCAGGGGAAATTAATAGATCAATGGATTATGCGAAGTGTGATCTACCATTTATTTATATTGAATAGGAAAGTTAAAAATAACAGCTTGAAGCTGCTACAGAAAACACGTGATTTCTTCAAGTTAACAAAACGATTGCAATTAAAAGCGAAGATTGATATCTGATACCAAAATTACTTGTAATTGTGCTTCATTTGCTCTTCGGAAAGATGAGACGAGGTTATAACAGCTCGCAGTCGTGTTAGTTCAAGGTTATCTATCGCTGAGAAAATTATTTCAGCTGTTATTGCAGAATAACTGGCATTCTTTAACAAAATAACGAACTTTTGAATGAATTTCTTCTTTTCTTCATTTGCATATGCAATATTCGCATTTCAATTTTTATGAACTTCCAATCCTGAAGTTCTTCAAACCAATTTTTTTTAAACAAATTCATTCCCTCAGATGCTTAGGAAGTTTCCTAACGCCCTTTATTAAAATGCAACTGGTAAATTCATTAATCATGCCTCACTTTGATTACGCTGACATTGTGTACCAAGATTTATCGCAAGAATTAGCTATTAGTTGCAACGTGCCCAAAATGCGTCTGTTCGTTTTATATTTAACTTAAAAAAGTATGACCATATTTCTGATGCGTTCAAGAAAGTATCTTGGATCAAACTCGAACCTCGTCGAAGACTTCATGTTCTAACGTCAGCTTTCAACATCTTGCGAACGCAAACTCCGGAATATCTCTTTGCTGAATTTGTCAGCTTAGAATCGATTCACAACTGCAATACAAGGGGTAAAAACAATTTACTCATTCCAATTCACAGGACGGAGATGTTTCACAAATCCTTCGTAGTAACTGCCATTAAGTTTTGGAACGCCCTTCCGCCTCATATAAAATCATCTATTTCAACCAGTTCTTTGAAGAAAAAATGCCTCTCTCATCTTCTAGTGAATCAATCACTCAATTGATATTTCTCCTTCAACCCCACATAATAGCTAGTTCAGCACTGATCAACACTCTGATGACTGTCGTTTCTCACTGCACAATCTTATATATTACTTGTCCTTTGTTCTTTTTCTTAGGTCCTCATTAAAAAAAAAAAAATTTCTAATCGTATTCATTAATGTACTATTTTAATTAATTTTTACATTTTTCATGTCTTTTTAGTAAGTGTCATTTTCTATATTCTCTCGATATTCGATATCTACCAGTTTCTCATAGTGTATTCTTGCAGTTACCACATTTTTTTTATGTTATTTTATTTTTGTAATTTCGTTTGAATGTGTTATCTGATGTTTCTGTTTTATCAATTATTTCCTCATGGTTTATTATTGCAGTTTTTCCTGTTTATGATTTTATTTTATTATTAATTTGTAACTTTGTTATATTACTATTGATTTTGTAATTTTCTTTTTATACACAGCTTTCTTAATCATCTTTTAGCATGAACTATCAGTAGGTTTGCGCAGGTTTTTCACACCCCCCTTCTCTGAGGGTGTTTTCCTGCTGTGGATATTTTTTCCTAAGATATCACCTTAGGTTTTTTTTTTACATCCACTCCTTCTAAAGTTTTCCTCTCTATTTCTTTTCACCTACACACAAGTCTTCATGTACATAAAATCATTGACTCAAGGTTAGATGGAAGAAGAGACTTTTCAGTCTCAATCTCGCCTTTAATAAAGACCTATTATTATTATTATCGTCTCAGATCATTGTTTGAATTTCGCTGATCAAGATGAATTACAAGCATGAATACAGTATCTCTTGCACTTGTGCTCAGAAACAAGAAATCGTTTATGCGTTGTCGTTGTGGTGAGTTGGTTGTATCTCAACTCTCTGCCAAAGGAAAATCTGTTTTCTGGCCGGAGAAAAAGAATGATTTCGCTTTAAAAAGTACGATGATCCGAAGATCTATATGAACTCACCAAATCTTAGGAAAGTCTATTCCATTCTCAACACTTTCACAAATGTAAGTGAGATGAAAGATTCTTTCTTAAGCTCGGTTCGAACTTAAGTTCTCGCTTGTATTTTCTCTACAAAGCCACCAATGATAGGAATTATTACTTTATTACTGCCTTTCCGGGAAACCTTTCATAGATTTTTCTCCATTGAGTTTTATCTTTTAAACGACCCTTAAGTTAACCTTAAACGACTTTTTAAGTTAACATTAAACATTTTTGAATATTCAAATATTACAACGTAATGAACACTAACAAAAAATGATAAGTTTTCATAGAATTCTGAGTAAATTAGCAATTTTCTCCGAGGGAAAAAGGACCAACCAAACTCAATTCTTGGGTTAAAACGGCCGAGGAGTAAGTTCTTCGGATGTGGTTGCAGAAGTGGTGGAATGAAGAGGTCGATGCTGGAGAACGAGGGCGAACTTCAATAACGAGTTCTGAAGTGATGAGTTCCAAAGTAGAGAGAAAGTTAGGCGATGGAAGATGGAGAAAAAATGCCAGAAGAAGATGCCTAAGATAGGGGAGAGAGATAAAAGATAAAGAGAAATTAAGATCGACTGGGAAACTTGGGAGCACTTTCTTCTTAAAACAAACTCAGCAAAGATTAATTGATCTTTATTTGTAACCTAGAAACTGAGAAAGATAACGTTTTTATTATGTTGTAAGTTATTTGTTTTCAAATCGCTCATATCCTTATACCTTTATTTTATTTGAGAATGCAGCTTTATGAAGTGTATGTGGCATACTCGGACAGTGAAATCGGTTAATTTCAGACATAACAATGACGACATTTTATAAGTTACTAAGGTTTATTGAGGAATATAAGTACAGCCATTTAATTCTACATAAGTTTTTTATTTCTGTGTAGGTTCTATTTCATTTACATCTTGCATTATTTATGAAGTTATACTTATAGTCAAGTACTTAATCGAGAACTTGTTTAATATTTTGATGGATAAAACCACTATTAGAATGACAAGAATATAATTTATGACTTTTCATTGAGCAGAGTTTATTCAATTCAATCAAATGCATCATAGAAGATACCTTGACAGCTATGAAAACATACAGTTAATGGAACTAGAGATCGAAGGGTTAGTTCATGGTGAGCTAATCTCTACCCACAAACTCCATACTATTACTGAACTATTAAAAGAATCTGAATTTCGATTGGTAAGTGTTTGAGAGAGATAAATTGCTCGTATTGAATGGGAAATGTTAAAAAATCTCAAGTTTGCAACATTGAGGTGAGCAATTATTGAGCTATGAATTAAAAGGTGTATTGTGGACTTTCAAAAATTAATGAGGTTATTAGCAAAAATTACGATATCAAAGAAAATAATTGCGCAAATTCTCATGGTTTTTTGGCCTTCCCGGTAAGGGTAGCCAGAAAAATAGCCATACCTTATTTCATAATTTCACGAAAACAGTTTTATGGAGATACTTAGGTAAAAGGACACTTAGTTTTTAGTTGAATGATTATTCATGTTGAAGTATTCCTGATTTTTGTACCTTATTAATATTTCATATAACATACAGATTTGAATCAAATGAGTAAGTAATGGTAAGGACTGAAAGAGGCCTGGTATAAAGTACTGTTAAGGACTGAATCGGCCTTTTCTTGTATTCTTTGCGAGTACGGAGGCTAAATTCGAGTTAAATAAAAAAATTCGGCATTTTAACGCTACCTCCGAAGCTTTCGCAACAACTTAGACAACAAGCAGGAAGCCCTCATTATAAAAATACAGCGGAATCTGCTAAAAAACGTATATAAATACCAGATATCAGTTGTCCGTCATGCCTTGAGATACCATCTGCACCCCATATTGAAACGAAAAGGTGAGCAGTATAATGAGAGATGAAAGCGCGTCTGTCCTTGGCCGACATGATGTCCCAAACCAACCATTTCCTTACTTGAATTATTTGCGTGCGCGCGCGAGTTCGCGTGCTCTGCTACGCAAGTGGAAGAGTGATTTGTATTCCGATAAGAGAGAGAGCTTCGACTCATACCGGAAGGAAGACTCCTCGACGGCCGTTTTTTGGGCTCATCCGCTCGACCGAGCGGAACAGCCACCTCCCGAAAGTTATGAAAGAGAATGCGAGGGTGTATCTTCACCCGTCGCGAGTCCGCGCCGTTGTTTCTGTTTTTCGGGCGCGTAATTGCGCTCTCGAGTCCCTGGTGGGAAATTTCTCTTTTCGGGAAAATTCGGGGATGAGGGGGTCAGGAAAAAATGGGATGGGATGAAGGAAGGAAGTTTCTGAGCAGAAGATTGGTATCTACCAGGGATCGCGTGCCTGTTGGCGACTGTAACGGTAGGGATATTAGGGAGGTGGGGTGAGGTTTTGCACTACGGGATTAGATCGTATGGTATGAAGGATGTTACCTAACCAGTGTGAAAGGGAAGGAAAGGGTTTTTGGAGGTTTTAGGAGACGTTCTGTTGTCGAGAGCGTTGACACAGAGCGGATGGAACCGATTTGGAGGGTGTGAGCGAGCGATGTCCTTGACTTCTTTCGCGGCTTCGGTTAAACTGTTCACCGGTTTACGCCTTCGTAATGAGCACCAACCTCTCTTCTCGGGTCGAAAGAATCCTCGAAGCGTTAATTTTTTATCAAAATCGTTTCCTTTAAATCTGAGATAAGGGTGTATTGTTTTTCTTTATTCGCTGCGGAAGCCTAAAAAGTATTCCAATCTTGGATATGCTGACAGTGAACATTTTCGTAAGAGTTTGAAGGATAAAACTAAAATACGATTCTCAATAGCGATATATAGTTGGATAACTCTTCTTGTTCACGCGAATTTTCAAAGAACAATATGTTACCTTAGAGCACCTACAATTATAGACGGTGAAGTTAACTGCCTTTAACTTGAAAATCAAATATCAAATTATACGGTTGTGGTAGGACTGTGCTCCTTTTATCTGCGACTTAAATACCTGTTTCTAGATTACAATACGTTAGCGTGGTGGTATTTTTGTGGAAAAATAAATTACAGATGTGCGAAATCCTCTATATGGAATTGCTTACCATCAGTAAGAACACTACTTAAATAAATGAAAGAAGATACTGCCACTCCAGCGAAATTATTTGCCATTAAAAGCTATCTAGAATGTAAACTTAATATTTCGCCATGGCCTTCCATAAATAATTTCGTGTCCCCTTATCGTTTGGATTTGATGGAACAATATTTCTCAAGTCCTTTTCAATATTCTGTGTCTGCGTGTAATGTATGCAGATTTATTTAGAGGATTTTCATTTGGATCACAGCACGAACTTATACTACTTATATCGTGAAATTCAATCGATGTTAACTAAAGCATCGGTTTGATATGAATTTGCCAGATCTGAAGAGTTCTGCTACCTCTATACCCTGGAAGGCTATTAGTTCAATAACCTTAGAAATGTCTATCTATGCCCACTTCCTGTATCTACAGAATGAGAGACGTGAAAAGATGAGTGGTAAAGGAAATAATCACTTAACGGAATCATTTCCAGAAATCAGAAGAGATTTAGATAGGAATTCGGCCTCCGGAGATAGCAGTAAGGAAGGGGAGAATTCATCAAACTCGATGACGTCTTGCAAAACTGCATCCACTATGAGTTTTCCTGTAACTAAATTAAGGATACAATAAAGGTTGAGATGAGATTTCTTGTCTCTTGGACATATTTTCTGGAGAAGCAGAGTGAAATAAGATTCTTCCCGTGAGTATGAAAGGACAGAGAGATATAAGTATAAGAAAATTTCGATGTGAAAAGGAATCTCAATTACAATTACATGATGAAGATATTATTATAGATGACCAAAGTAGGAAATGAGCTCTGCTGTAATTCTACTAAAATAGTTTCCTTGCGTTACGCAGCTCAAAAAATCAAATTTTCAGCAGTATAATTAACAGTAATGTGTGAAAATGGTAAGCTCAAATTTCTTGCAGATTGCTATCATATTCGGCAAGGAAATTCCAGCTAAAAAGATAAAGTTAAAATTTTATTTTGATTTGCCTGGATATCGGATTATTTCTATGGATAACAGAGAAACACTAGACATTTTTCTTTCCCGTTTTATGTTATGTGAGGTCCCATTTTTACATCTGTGGGAGAGAGTAGATCTTGGGTATCTACCTTCTTCCTTGTTTGTGAACCAACCCTACGATGGTTACATCACTCATGTACAATACGAATGGTTTACCTTCAGTGAATTTTATGACGTTCTATTTAGATATAAAATTTTTACATAACATTCCAAAATAAAGAAACTTTCTTTAAAATTGAGATCCATATTTATTCTCCAGCTGTAAATCGTTAGTACTTTCATATTACTATAAGCATAGATTGGGATTGTACGATGTGTATATAATAGGAGAAGTGTTGGAATAACATTAAAACTTTATCAACTTCTCTATCATATTAAATATTTTCTCTTTAGCTTCTTTATCGCTTCAACATGATGCGCAATGATAAGCCGCTGTAAAAAGAGTTTCAGTTGTCTCGTAGCATAGTTACTTGGAGGATATGATAAGAAAGAGGACGAAAAAATCGGTAGAGCATACAAAATAATGGAGTGGAGTGATTTACAATAAATACGATATTATCATTATGTCACATCGGAAGGGTTCCTCGTTTATGCATTTGTAAAGTTTGAACAAAGGTAAGAAATATAGAGATTGGAATGATGAAATTGTGAGGGCTCATAGAAGGAGGAGGTAATGCGGCTGGCGAGAGAGGAAAAGAAAGGGCGAATGACAGAAATAGAGGGAAGCGAATTGTAGATGAAACGCATTTTGCGCCAAAATCAGGAAGAGGGTACGTAAGAGAAATTTCAGGGAACATCCTTAGGCTATGAGGGAAGCATTAGAATATAAATTTATCTAATAATACGAGTATCAGTACGCATTTAATAATCCATCGAGGATTTGATAGACTCTTTTGTAAATATTATCATTTGCTATTACCTGAAGTCATTTTACTCGTAATTGGCAAATGGCCTGGTAAAATGGTAAAATAAATGACCTAATTATACATCTTTCTTCCGTTATAGTCCGAAAAAGTATCTTATAAGAAAATGAAAGAATGAAATAGAACTCTTGAAAAGTATATATAAGTGATATCCTAGATTACATATAATACGTATATTGCATACATGCAATTTGAGCACTGCTCATACAGTTCCGTACATATTCCGTATCATCCGTACATTTACATGTATGTTTACTTGGTAAGCCTTCAGCGTCTTGCAGGAATACATAAACGGCAAAAATAGGCGTATATAGACATAAAATTATTATCACAATGCATGAAATGGCGATTAAACTTATTACAAAGTTAAAAGTTTCATCTCGGCCAAATAGAGTGTTCTATGTTTCTTGGTGGAAATGGGGAATTGCCGAGAATAAGTAAGTTCTAGTTTGATATTTGTGGAATAAAGGATGCGGATAGAGAAAAACAAGAAAGAATAAAGAGGTCTCCAAGGAACGCCATTGTTTGGGGGGAAGAAGAGAAAAATAATTATTTTTCTTAGGAAGGATAGCGTCGAGCGGAAAAGAAGAAACTCTTCTTTAAACTCTTGGCATCTTCCAAATGAGTTTACTTCTTTCCTCTTCCATAACTCCCCCTGGTGGGGCGCAGGGGTGGTGCAACTTTGGCAGTAGTTGGAAAGGTATAAAGTTGTTGGGATCCTGGAAGAGAGATGCCGAGGGGAAAGAGAAAAGAGAGAAGGGAGGCTCTTCCAAGTGACTATTACAACTTCGGGATTAGAGAGGTGGGATGGGAGGGAGATGGAACTCAGCGGGCATATTAATTAGGAAGACCAAATTAAGGGAAGAAGGAGTTGGTTGGTAACCACCAGCAATCCAGCTAACGGCAGCGCATTCGTTCTCGGGCCCCATGGAGTTGGAGAAGGGTGTAATTCACAATCTTCTGGAGATTCGACGTTACCGAAAGGGAGTTGTAGAATTCGAGTCGGCCATTAGCTAAACGATAACATGGGAGTATCCGAAGATATTCAGGTTCGATCTGAGAAAGGAGAAAAGGTGTAAGTTGAATATGCATCCCTGAGTTAATTTCCGTCCGTATAACCTTAGAGAAGGTGTGTGATGCTATCACCTGCAGGCAAGAACAAGTGAGGCTGAGGTCGAATTATCTTTCCCTTTAGAGCTTCTCTTGCTTAGTACTTCGTCCATAGGAACAGCTTTTAAAACTTGATCCTCGAAAATACTGAAATTCCGTAAAATAATATCTCTGAACCATACTTTGTTTTAGAGCTTCAGTTCTTTAGCTTAATAACAGGATGAAGTGAGCCTTGTTTCTTCCTTTCTTATATATGCAATCCTTTCTTAGGCTATCTTTCCTTGGGAATTAGCACGGTCCGAAGCAACATTTTGAAACATCGATTTCTTGAGTGATTTTATTGATTAGTAACGAATAGATGATGTATGGAGAAACCTTCAGCTATTAGAATAGCAGCTACTTAAATCATTGAATTCGTATTCAACTTTCTTCCTTCATCATCATCATCATCATCATCATGGCTTAACAATACGAATATGTATTAGTTAAATATGTTAATGTAAGATGTCCTGCTGCCAGCCAATCGCTTCCTTCCCTCACAATTCTTAACCTTTACAGTAATCATCTAACCTGCCTAGGTCTTCTCACCATTTCTTTTAATACCATTCTCAGGAGGCTATCGTGCCTTAGTGTTTGTCCAATTAAATTTCCTCTCATTTTATCAATGTTATCCAGATATTTGCTCTTGTAATGGTTTCTTAAATAATTAACCTGTTAGTTCGTTGTATTGTCATCGTTCTTCTATGTAACCACATCTCCATTGCTTCTTTTTTCTTTTCTCTACTGCTGTTACAGTCCATGTTTTGGAGTAACATAAAAGGACGTTCACTACACAGGATAGCAACTTATGTAGGCTTTTATCAACCTCTCCTAATATCCGAGCTTATATAATTTGCTAACAGTAATATTTTTCTGGTAGAATGCCATCCTCGCTTGGGCTGTTCTAGTAACCGTTTCTCTATTGCTACTTCCGCTGCTGATGATCTTGCTGCTTAAACGATAGAACTCTTTGGCTAGTTCAAACGTGTCCATTTCTAGTTTCACCTGAGAATTTTCTTCCTCTTTCTGCCATAAACTATCTCTTCTATTCTATATTATATTTTGCGCTGGTACTTCATTGCTCTCTATTTCATGGAAGACAAACTTTTTGCTAAGTCTTCTTTCTTTCGGGGATCACATCTATATCGTCTACTAACTGTAACATACTGATTCTTTCTCGTTTTACTCGTACAACTCCTATTATCTTTTCATATAAGTCATTTATTGCCTTCTCAATGAATACATTAAAGATTAGTGATCACTTACGGTTTCCCTATTTTCTTTCTTTATTAATCCTTGCTTCTTTATTACTTTCACTACATTTGATCACCACTCTTCGCTTTTTATAAAGGGCATGATCAGTCTTCTGTCGTGTTAGTATATATGTATTTCTTTTAGGGCTCTTAGAGTTCTGATCTAGTCAATATGGTCGAACGGTTTCTCTAGATCCTCAAAGGCAATCAAATTTGGTTGAAATTTCTTCTTCAACTTCTTTATTATTAATATAGTATTTAGCGATTGCATTCTCCAATCAGTTTCTCATTTTCTTCAAGCATATTATTTGTATCGCTTATTGTAATTCTAGAGTAACTTTCTTCAAAATTTCTCCTCACAACAAAAATACATCCTAATATTTCACTTTTTAAATTTTATATTTTAAGTATTCTTATGACATTTGGAAATTTGGGGTGTTCAAGTAGTGAATTATAAATTATCTTTAACTACTTATTGCTAAGCAATTTTAGCATATAGAATTAAACTCTCTAAAATATCTCTTTTGTCTTGTACGTTATACCTTTGGTGAAAAGCTTATTTTCGTGTTTTAAAATCTTTGCTTGTTCGAAAATAATCTTTTACAAAATTATAAAATAGCAAATTGTAGGTAGAATGTTATATTTTCTCCCAAAATCCTATTTGCTAGTTGCACGTAATCTGTAGATATTAGTTATGTATCACTGAGACGTATATCCTTTAGTGTCCCGTAAAGCAGAGCATCTGCTTCTAGTCTAAATTAGTACTATTTTCCTGAATGGCAAAAGTAAGCATTAGTTAATAATCTACGGCACATTTAACCATACGTTTGTTTGGCATACGTATGTCGAAAAAAATAAATAAAGTTGCAATAAAACTAACCATATATTGTATGAACTAAAACTATAACTTTAACTAAACACTTAAATGAACTATATACCTAATAAATGAACTGTAACCTATAAAAATCTATAATAGAAACAAGGTTTAAAGAACACCTTGCAAATTTTAAAAACTATAGAATCAACAAATCCAGCGTGGCGCAACATATTCTAGAATACAATCATCCGATTCTTACAGAAAACATAAAATTAATAAATAGTGTACAAAATAATAAATAATTGGATGCGTATGAAAGCATTTACATGCACAAAAAAAAACAGAGTAATGAATAATGACAGTGGTCCTATTTCTTTTTCATCCCTTTTCTTACTTGGCGACCCAACCTTCACACCAACAAGGTGAAACGCGGGTATAAATTCCAAGAAGAAACACTCTCTTTTGAACACATCTACTGATTATGGCAGTTGTTGTCGAAATACGTATATAGGTGTTTCATCAAGTTTCGCAGCCAAGAACATTGGTTTTTTCGTTTGGTCATTGTCTTCGGAATCATTCGATTCCTCCAGTTACACTTTTTCACGGTGGAAAAAATTGTTTTCTCTTCTTTCTTTGATCTGTCCACACACTTCTTTGCGCTTCTTTTGTTGCTCTTCTGGTGGCCGCTGTTTGGGTGGATGAGGCTGGTATGGTGGTCCTGTTAAGAAGTTTGAACACTACGAGTCAGCTGGTTCCCCGTCATCTTTTTGGGGTTTTACACGTGGACACGTTGGTTTTAATCCACTGTGACCCTTTGTTTTTAAAGGTCGGTCACGGTCAATTCCTTGTATATGTTTTAACCTTTGACACGCCAACTTGACATTACAGTTCATTACACTATTTCATCATAGTTCGTAATTTTACTTTTTTATTTCATTTTTTTAATTAACATCTTATGGTGTGGCTACTCAGATATTCTGTTTCCAATTTTATTTTTACACTCGTCGGAATTGTTCTAAAAACAGGAATTCTTGGTTCCATTAGGGACGGAGATTTTGGGAGGAAAAAAAAACCTTTAAAACATTTAAAACAAGGTTTGTTTTGGCGGCATTTCTTATGTAGGGAATGTTCTCCAATTGTCGGACTTCATATGGCGAAGGAGTACAATATCTTAAATATCTTATATAATATCTAGGAAAATAGAGCTCATCTATTATTTAAAATACGAATCATATAGTACTGTTGAATATGATACTGAACACAGCTATCACACCTAAAAGCGCCGCAAACTGGCTAGAATATATTTTGGAAATATCTCTTCTAGTGTTTCTTATCTTCTTCTAGTCATAATCTTAGAATTTCTCATTTCATAATATTCACACCTCTCTGAGCGATTAATGCATTGCGTCTCGCTGTATTCAGATAGCGTTAAAACGTAATAATTTCACAACCACGTCGCATGTGACTTCCTAAGGATTTGCTTGTGAGCTTACTCATAGGAATTTGGCGTAAAGAAGATTTCGCAGCCGAGTTTTCGAAACTCGAGATTAAGGGAAAAGTCCCAAATTATGGAATAAAAATGAGGTCAGGTGATGTAACTAAATATTTTGAGGAAGTCTTGTCTAGAAATAAATTCTTTTACTGGAGATTCACTGGAAGCTTATTTATTTTGCATGCGCTAGCGACTAAAAGGGAAGCTATGACTTCCAAGAAATAATCTGTGAAGTTCATCTCTCAAAACTGTGTATATAACATTTCCACCTGATATTCCTTGATAGAGTTCGAAAATTTCTTCTCTGTAGTGTTGTATATAATGGTAATATTGATAGTTAAAATACAAAACAAAGCTAGGCAGCCATGCGATTTAAATAATACGGTCAAGTAATGAAGTAAGGGGTGACTGGAATTGCATAATAGTAAAATTAAGTTCTGTTTTATCGTATAAAATAGATTGACAGGATTCGAAAGGAAAAGTTCATTTCATATGATTAATGAAGGGTCATTTATGATAGTAAAAAAAGGTTGCACGAGTTTAATGGTCCTTCTATGAGAATGATTCCATTTCAGGGCTATATCTCCAACGGGTACTGAAGAAAATGACGCTCTTATCACGTAGTCTAAATTTTATAGACTGTAATAACTTTCACTTTTCATTATTTTCTTTTCATTATTTGAAAATAATAGCAATACTCTATCGACAAAGAAGCGAGTGGGTCAACTTTGTTGAAGCTTTGTTTTTAAACTCCAATAACAAGATACGGGACGACTGTTATTGTCCGTGGCAGTCGATCTATCAAACTGATGAAATATTGCTTGGCTTTTGCAAGCTCTTGCCAGAGTAAATCTAAAAGAATTTTTGAGAAAATATGACCATTTTCATGCTGAAATCGAACTTCAAGGTGCTAATCTGTCGCATGAATCAAATCTCTTTGTATGCAAATGCCCATAAATATCCAGTGGAGAGTGACTCGTTCATTAAATGAAGGCAATATATTTTAGCCTGAAGAGGGTAGAAAACGTCCCTTGGGACGCATTCCTCAATGCATTCAGGTCACCTCGCTATAACAGGAATACAAGGAATCAGGGGACGTCATATATTACGTGAACAAGAATTTCTGAGATGGGACACAGAAAGGATCCTATGCTTGATAGCACCTGGACTTACCAAAATTACAAGTTCTTGAAAATCTTCAACAGCCAGTGCATCTATTTGTGAAAACAGATTTATTGATGTATTCTTAACGTAATGTAAAAAATTAATATAGTTCATGATATCAGCACAATAAGCTCCGGAAATTGCTTCATTTCCCTCAGATAGTTCACGTTCATGAAAATTTTTGAAAAGCCGTGACGTAGAGTATACCAATGCTCCTCCTAAAAAGGTGGCCCAGGAATATAAGGGGATAGCAAATGTTCTTAGCGCGGGGAGTTGAAAGGTTTCAGAAAGTATTATTGTGCTATAAATAATTCTCACTTACACGATTAGAAGGAAAGAAACACGACAGGAGATATGTAGAATGATACGGGACAGGAGCTAAAATAAAAATAGGAAAAGGTGCACAAGTTATAGCAGGAGACCCTGGATGACGATGGGAAACGAGGGCTTTCCGTGAGATATGTGCGAGCGCGTGTGTGCGTATTCGCCGCTCCCTCTATCTGTATCTTCTCTCGGGAAATCCTCTCCACATCTCTTTTTTCCCTCCTAAAGGCCTTTTTTCACGCCGTCCTACTACGCACACACGCATTATATCGCGGCAAATGTATTCCTCTGCGTCGCCCGGCGATTTATGTGACGATGTGCGCGAGGAGGAGTGGCTCGGCTCCGGGGGTGTTTAGGAAAGGGCGTCGCGGGGATGGACTTTCTAGATGCCTCCCACCCCTTTCCCCGAGCTTCCTCAATGAATCCCCCATCCCCTCCAAAACTCCTTCCCTACGGACCCCACTCTCGAGCACCATCCCGCCCCACATATCCCTTGTGCGCGATGATAAGCAGCGTTGCTCTCCGCCCCCGTTCGGCCCCCTTGAGGGGAGGATGCGGACGGACTTTACGCAAAAGGGAGAGTACTCGCTTACTAGGTTCCCAAAAAACATTCGCATTTTTTTTTATCGCTTGACCGTTGACACAAGATGGATTCGATGCCACATTCGTCAAAATGACAAAAATGGAAAAATGAAAGGATGATGATTTTATTTTTTCCTCTCCCAAAATCTCTGTAGGCCTTCTAGTTTTTCGTTTTTTATCGTCTGCCGGGGAAAATGGGATATGCTACGGAATTGCTATTTGACGTCCTGTTTGTTGAGCAGTGGTTTGTTGGAGCAACCTCTGGGTTTTTATTCCTGCGTAATTATATCGAGAAAATTGTACCGTTTTTAGAATGGAAATCAATGATCATGACAGTGCTGATTAATTAACATAATTACCAATTATTAAAATTGTAAGGTAGAAATATTACAGAATTCTCTCATATTCACAGTCAAGAATCGGCTACGCTCTGCTGTCTGTTATGCTACCGAAGTTAGATTTTAACATTGATGAAGGGGCTGCTTCCAAGATTGATAAATTCGTGCACAATATTTAGAAGAGAAAAGATCAGCATTCGCAAGCCGTATAACTTAATGTTAGAAACAGCGCTTTGTTGAAAAGGTCGACTCCAAAGCATAAAGCGTAACTTAGACGTTTTCCAGGCGTAGATTGGGAATCACTGGAAGAGAGATTGTTCGTTTGATTGTAATTAAAAGAGAAATTGAGAGAAATTTCGGAGATAACGAAGTAGAAACAATACTTTCTGCCTTGGCCAATCTGAAAATATGTATTGATGACATAAATAGCCTGTGTTATAGAGGCCTGTATTGAATTGGAGAAACTGTTTGATATTATAGAGAAGTATTTATAATAGAAATATCTTGTAACATTTTTCAGAGACTGTATTTTTGTGTTCCATAGAAAATATATGGAGTGGAGAGAGAAATACATTAATCGCAGTTCATCGCTCTCCCCGCCAAACGCTGCCAGATGTATGCTTATATACAGCCTAATATATAGATATCTTCCTAGATAGATTAAAGTAAAATTAGAGGCTTCTAAGCCTTAAATCCTGTAACAGTAAAGAATTCACCCCACAGATACACCGATAAATATCAGTGTATAGTGCCTAAAGACATCAAAGAAATACGCTGACCATCATAATATATTCAAATATTGCTGTTTTTATTTAAATATAAAAACTTTAATAGCTTGCAAGTATCTGCATGATTTGTTTAGATAGTTATCTTTGGATTCTCCCTTTCTGATACCTATGATTCAAGAAAGTATCGAAGTGTTGGAGCAATCTATTGATTTTTTAACCATATTCCCTATGTTGTCATTTTTGCCCACCGGTATCGAATGCAATATATATTGAGGAGGGAAATTACAATCAGCGAAGTTAATAATATCCGACCACCAAGACACGGTCGAACCGTATGCTGAACGAAGGAAAGCGTAAAATTAAGCCCGAAAAAATATCTAAGATGCTTTTGTAGCTTAAACTTAACGGATGCGCAGACGTTAACAGCCTCTCGTATCGGTGGTATAAACCAAACTCTGCCGATACCGAAATGCTTCGAGGGGACTATCAGCCGCGAAATTTATTCCACTGCATTTCGAATAATTACTTTTCAGATTCAAAAGATTCGAGTTCCGCTCAAGTTATTTCTCTTCCCTTACCGTCCATATCTCCGCAACGCCTGTAGCTTAGGCAAAAATAAAATTTAAAAAAGGGAGACACCCCACAAGTCAGCGTATCTACTCTGCCTCTCTCTTTGGTGCGAGAGAAAATGTTTTGCATCGCTGACCCACGGATATCTCCTCCCTCCATCGTCGCTGTCTGCTCTGACAGTTTGGTGAACAAACCCTCCGGGAAACATATTATATAAACTTGATAAGAAAGCGGAGTAATGGCGGTTGATAAAGGAAATAAAAAATTGCGGCCGGGAAACAAGAGAAGATGAGCGAGCGTGAGGGGAGGGGGGGGGGGGTAACTAGGCAGCGGCATTAGAGGAAAGGGAAGGAAAAGAGCGCACAAAAGAAGAGCGATGCGACGTAGGAATACAAAAATAAAAAGCGATTTAAGCGGAAGAGATACATTTTGAAAAAGTGAATGAGACGGGGAGTGTATGAAATAGAGGAGGGACGTGGAAGGAATGAGTCGGAGGAATGGGCAGGGAGGAGCGGGCGAGATTGGTGGGCTAGCAAAGAGAAAGGACGTTAACTGAGAGTTTAGTGCGACGTCACCCATTTAAACCTTTTTATTTACTTTCTCCCCTCTTCGTTTGTTTTTCGGCCCTCTCTTTTTTCCGTTGTCACCGCTGTCACCGCTTTTTGCGTCTCGCCTTTTTCGCGGCTGGCACAAGTCACGCTCACAATGGAGATTTTCGGTTTTCCCTAGGAGGCGAGTAGGTGGAGAGTGCGTTATCCATCCGTGGTTATCCAGCCACTGGTGGCGCCTTCCATCTCCCTCCCATCCCCTTGCAAGCCGCTTAAAAAAATGCCGCGCACTCTTCAGCCCTCTAAAGTCCCAGCCCTGACCACCTCCATCCATTTTTAGCAGCTTGTTTTCAAGAACAAATACTGTGTTATCCGTCTCTCGTCTTACGCCCGCCAGAAGCCCGTAGAATCATTTTCTCTGCATCAACGGAAAGAAAAATTCCATGAGAGCGTTATTTCGAGTAGACGTGCAATTCTGAATATTGTGGAGTTTCTTTGATCCAATTTTTTGTGCGAATGTATTTCTGTTGCATGAACTTAATTAATTTAACATCTAAAGAGAATTTATGAATGAAAATTAAAAATTTCTATATATATATTTTTTTCTAACCTAAATGTTTATACATATACATATGTATACATATATACTCTGATCCTTCTCGAAGTTTTGGATCGGGTTATATTCCCGGTTGTATAACGAACCGATATGTTCTAAGAACGTACTTTCTCTGAATTTACGTAAATTTAGTTTTTCTTTGAAATCTTCCATCTTCTAAAGTATCTCATCTATTGCCCTGATGCATCTGTGTTACGCCCATTCATTTGTTGTAACGATTCTTTACTAAACGTATTGCCATTCCTTGTACCTTTTCTTTGCACGGATACAACACCTGTCCGCCGTCACTCAAGATCCACACTCAAGGTGAGGCATAACACTTTAGGCTTTAGTAGGAGGCGAAAAGTAACAGTGTTTGCGGTCAATTATGTGCTAACTGGAGACCTTAGAAAGGTGCGATTGATCTGCTAAGCCTTTATTCTCTTATGCGTTGAGGCAAAAAATTTACGTGACTTCTTTTGGAAATTATATGCTATTGATTCTGCCGATTTATACATTGCTAGAAAGAATCGCTCTTCTACTTAGTATTACTTAGGTATATACTAACGGTGTCAAATCAAATCCATAGTTTATCTCATTGATCTAGTCATTATCGAAATGGAAATTTTTGTGTGAGCGTAATATATTGCGCTTGAGATGTTGCTCAGTGGGTAGAGAAGAATTAAAATTTTCATAATTTAGTGACATCAAATCCCTGATTATGAATTTTTCGAATAACGAAGATTTCCTGTTGTTTTCCAGACTTTGCCATAGTTAACGGATTCGACTTTTGCCGGATACGCACATACTCGTATGTACAAGCCATTATTATTATTAAATCAAACGCTGCAAGTTAGCCAACTGGCTAGGTGGCAACGCAGTAAAAGTTTACAAAAACAGAACATACACATATAACTTGTTAAAAGATTGTAGTACTATTTGGGTTGTTCACAAGTATATTTATAATTAACGATCAGTAGAAAATGGTATTTCTGCTAACGAATGTTTACTGAAGGAGTTATCTGCTTTAGCTGTAACCTGTCAACGAATCATTTAGAGATAATCACCTTCTTCTTAAGTTCTTCAAATTCCTCTTGGTAAACCGAGGGAGAGGACGACGTTGCGAGGAAGGGTGCTACTTTACCCGCTCTCTGTCGTCAATTAACGCTTCGTGATCTGTAACTAATATTTGTCGTTCGCTCTTCTTGCACATCCTCCTCGTCTGAGGCGCGTGGGACTCGCCGCGATTTTTCCGCCGTCGCTTTTTTAAGGAGTCTGGTAGGCAGGCGCCAAGCGTTACTGAAACCCTGCGAAGGGGCGCGTGGGAGGGTTCGGTGTCGCACTGCCCTTTTTCCGACCCGCGGCGGGGATCCCCGCCCTTATTTAGGGAGCGATTCCTCATCTCCTTATTCCGTATCCTGTTACACGCTCCCGCTGCACCTTTCTCTCCACTTGATATGCATCCATCTCCGTTTCTCGGAGATACGCGAGTCATCCGTGGAAGGCTTCACGTCGAGAGAGCAATGAGAGTTATGCTTTCCACTGAAACTGGTGAAGGCATCGCTTAAGAAGTACTGCGTCCGCCTTACTGCGTGGCTTTGCGATGCTATACTCTGGATCCCTAAAGAAAAGATTCCATTGTGTTGATTTGGTGTTGGTAGAGAATGATAGGACTTTTTGTCATAATTAAAATTAAAATTAATTAAAATAGTTAAGTGTCATCATTTAAAAATTGCCTTGATAAAACAGCGAACGGTATAAAAATGGAATCTTATTTGTTTGGGAATTGTTGGAAGAATGGAAATTAGAAGCTATGTTACTATTGATAAAATAAATAGTTTGTCAACGGAAGACGTGATAGGAACTGAGCGACTTTATTTCTATCTCGGCCAATCCGACAAAGAGCACAAAATGAGACAGATAAAATCCGAAGACAAATTGTCTTAAACGCCCATTAATTCCAACTCCGGTCATCGATAGTAAGAAGCAAAATTGATAGATCATCATCTCTTTGCGTTTTCATTCGTTGCCACACGCCGATTTGTGTGTGCCTATCGTATATAGATTTACATCTAGATTTTCTCAACTTCAAATTCGAATCTCTTTTACTTTTCTGTCTCGTTCTAATTCTCCCTGAGAATTGATATTATCTTAAATTCCTTCGACTCTGGAAAGACCAGTGGGATTTACCAGCCAAATTTGTTTGGTTTGGTAGATATTCCTTAGAAATAAGTAAAAAAGTCATATACGTGTAGATTATTTTAATAAAAAATTTAATTTTATCTATTCAAATATATGCACACAACAAATTCGCCGACCCACTGCAAATATAATAATTAGGGACAGATATATTATCAAACATGAAAATTATGAAAGAAATTTTCCACCATTGTTTATTAGGTTCGCCACGTATAAACTATTTTGAACTACTTAATTAGTGCATTCTTTTATATTAATTGAAACCATTACAGCGGTTTTCTGTAAGATTCAGAACATCAAGCATTTTGGTTATGCTCCATTCCCCAAACTTAAAATACGATTAATAAAGTAGGTAAAATAAGAAATGATTAAACTTTTTATACGTTAAGAGAAAATATAATGTGCTGCGTAAAATATGTAAAGATACTCATTGATAGCCTTGAAACTACCATGACCATGAGCAGAAACTAGCAAAACCATTGATCAAATGGGAAAATAAATATACGTAAAAGTAATTCATTCGTTCGGTAAGTAAATCGAGCGATCCTTTCAGAGAATGTTTCATGCAATCACAAAATAAATATGGCACTGGAGGAAGTGAAATGACACATTTCCCCTGCTGAATGCAAAAGTGGTTGTAAATTTAAATTTTAGTATCTCTTTTATTGTTTTCATTGTTCTACAGTAATCTACGTCTACATTGATACAGTGTAAGCCGTCTTTCGTGTGGCGGTTCTTGGAAGGACCATTACATGGCATAGTAAAGAGAGCGTAAGCTACATTTCTCGTGAAATGAAGAGTCATATTCCAGGGTTCTCTTTTGGCTGAGCGTCGTTAGTTACATTTTGTGATTCCAATAGTATGTGGATTACCCTTACTTTTTAGTCCTTTCGTAAGTGTTTTTATTAATTTCTCCCTCTACAAATACAGTAAAACCCGGTTAAGACGTCTTTCGGGGGACCAAGCGGAAATAGCGTCTTAAGCGGGATAACGTTATAACCGGGTTGTGCAATGCTGGTTGCCTTACATCATATTTTTGAAGAATTGTCTCCTTGTCGCACAAAGAGAACGTCTTAGTTACTTATATAGTTACAAATTCCATTTCATCACGGAAAAAAGAAAAAGAATGGCACTTTTTCATTATACTTATAGTTCATTTATTTGTTCCCCGATAGATTTCCGCAACACCTCGCCTGATACCGTGAATTTTATTATTTGACAGGGTTACATACGAGCAAAATTTATGTACTTGATGCAACAAATAGGGAAGAATAACGCACGTTTTTCTTCGTGACAAGAAATTATATTTGTTATTATTATTAAATAGGAATTATATTTTACATACCAATTCATTGGAAGAAGTCATCAGTCCTAGTTTGCTGCATCGCCGTGGACCCGAAGCTGTGACGGTATGCTCCATAGAGGACAATCACTGGAACGTAGCGTCGTCAATACCCAATTTTGCAGATAAGGAGCGTCGAAGAGTCACAATTGCATCCATAGCCTCAGATTTCTTCACACTTTGTGGAAGGGTTTTGTCTTCTTCTTCTTCAGAGTCAGTGTTAACTCCCTTTTGTTGTGTAATATCTTCGATTGCTTGCAGCTCACTAGTAACTAAGCCATTATCAACTTCAACGAAATTTTCAAAATTACCAGGTTGTTCTATCCTTGTCTGAAGTTCCGTCCACCCTTCATCATCGCTTTCTTGCCTGTCTATCACGTCGATGGGTTGATTTACGAACCCTACCTTGCGGAAGCAATTTACAATTGTATCTGCTTTAACTTCATTCCAGGAAGAGACGATGTAGTGCATAGCATCAAGCACGTTTATTTTTACGTCAGATATGTGAAAACAGAGCTGATCTAAATGATGTAAATACTGCTGAACTATTAGCTTTCTGTATTTCTGCTTTTTTAGTATTCTTTTTGCTAATTTTGGTCAATCAAATGAGGCGGACATTCGGTTAAAGCGGGTTTTAGCGCATCTGAGGACGGGGAAAATTCGCGTCTCAAGCGGTATTTTTGCCGTGTGATTCGTGTGGTAGGAACCAGAACCGGGAGAAAATCGGGTCTTAAGCGGGATAACGCCTTTAGCGGGAGCGTTTTAAACGGGTTTTACTGTATTTGGTAATCACTATGAAAATTGAAGTGTGACTCACATAACATATTATTGCAGAGCCAAGTGGTTAGCGTATACTCCTTTGGTGGAAGCGGTCTCAGGTTCGATTCTCGGTGGGGACAAGAGTTTCCTGATAAGTGTTGGCAAGAGGGACATCCAGTCGTAAAAATAAACGCCAATCCCGTTATTTAAGCGCCCATATCTATTCCCCGTCCGCCCACAGATGAGCTATATTCTAGGTAACTATGTCCTGGTCTTATACATGCAATTACTTCAGATGCTTGCCCATCATAATAGGGAGTTTAAATTCTTCGAGTATTAAAACAGATGGAAATGCCGTATGACCCATAAAGTGGGCGGATGACAAACATTAATAACCTTCACCTTTCCTTCGACTCATGAAAGCGCATCCGTCCTTTCTCTTTCCTAATCATATTGGCACACGTGCACGGGAATCGTCCGTGACAATATAGTCGTCAGAGAGGGAAAACAGTGAAGTCTTCCGTTGGTCCAACGAGCGGCGGAACGGCGTCAGTGCACTCGGTGACGGAATCGGTGGGTATTTAGCGCGGATAGAGAGGCAGAGAAGGGCGGAAAAGAAGGGAGGCCATAAAGCTGTCACGTGGAGATGCATTCGCCGGATGCACGGAGGGGCAGAATCGGGAGGGGTCAGTTTGCTTTCGCCGTGAACGGAGAATGGGAAGAGTGAGCAATCACATGGCATTGCATTTTCGTGAATTGGAGAAGACCCACGATGATTTATTAGTGTGTTCGCCAATTGAGTAATTTGAGTTTGCACCGAGGTTTATGTGCAGTTTAAACTCTAACGCGCGCTGCGCAGCGATTGCATCATATCGTGATGCACGTCACGGGATGTATTAATTGCGCCAGGATATTATAATTTTGGGATGCGCCCATTCGCCCCGCATGTCCTGCGTCGATGACGTCGAATTAAATTTTCCAGATTTTGTGAGCATTGGGTCGATAGATAAATAATTGCTATGAGCAACTATTTCAAGCAAGATATGTGCACTTACATATAATATTGAAAAAGATGCGATGCGATGGTTTTAATTGTGAATGTATTCTCAGCGGATTGTACACATTTTGAGCAAATCAATAGCGTTCCTTTGTTTATAATGAAGAAGATCCACCACATTTAATCTGACGCCACCACATTTAAACGATCACATCTTCTACAGAATTCTTCTACCACCTTCGATAATTGTAAGAAAAGAGGCGTGGAGTGATTCTTACAAAAGTCTAATTATGGAATAACTTTTTAGAACGATTATGACTGCTTACGTGAAAGAGCCTAATTACTTATTTAAAATTCTGCGGCGGCTCGATCAGCTTCGAATGTCTCTCGATTGCTAAATTCCGTGGCACCTTCCTTTGTATCCACTATCGCGAAACAGCCTTAGCAGTAATTACTCACCATATAGATTATTCGGGTAATGTAATGCCAACCGGGGAAGATCGTCTGCAGATTTCCGGAACTTTAACCAAAAGAGGTAGATTATCCAAGACAGAGTACCACATAATCAGAATGCGGCGTATCGCGAGGGACATAAATAAACGGAGACATTTTTGGTGCTGTCAATTTTCGCTTCAATGTAAGATCTGATAGAAACTTAGCCACTTTAAGCTATGCGCGAAGTTTACGCCGTTATAAATAAATCCGGGAAAGATTGGCCGAATAACAGACCGCCGCTATCTTTTTTGGCCATCGATGCTGGGAATAATTTCGTGGATGAAGGCTCACGAAACTCCTGTCGAAGCGATAGGGGCTTTTAGTTCACTATTTAAGAGGAGCGTGCTATATTTATATATAGGGTCCGTTCTACATCCAAATAACGTGCTTGAGGTTGCTCAAACAATCGCTTTGGTAATCCACTACAGATAGACCTACATTTTCCTTCATATTATTTTCGGTATGCATACCATTACTGACGTTCTTTTGATAGTTCGCGAAATTTCACGAAGCTTTGCATTACAGTTAACGATTCTTTCATCTTGAACTTGAAAACTAAAAAAAAACACATTCTGCACGTCTGTCTGATCTTTAGGAGGGATAAATCGACATTTAAAATCATTATTATTTCAATGATTAATTTTCAGCGCTGTCCAAATGGGTGGAACTTGCTGTCTTTAGGCAAAATTCGACTTATTATAAAGCTCATAGGCTTGCATATCATCCTAATAGTTTCTCAGTTTACCCTTAAACTTTCTGTCCTTTTTCGTATTATTTAGAACTTCGCCACCGGTGAATTTTTTCTGCGATAATACAGAGGTTGAAAACAAAATAAAGGAAGGTTCCTTCCTTTGGCTTAGCATAAGAAGGTGCATGTGGTCATAATTCACTATTTAAAGAACGATTAGTCTGTTTGATTCGCTAAAATAAAAATAAATAACTGAAAATAGAAAACATCTTATGGTGTGCGTTTTCTTTTGGAGTATCAAGCAAACATCAACTTCACCGTTACAATCTTCAGATAGCTAATGTTTAAGAAAACGAACCAACTCGCTAGTAACAATTCCCTCTCTAACATCAGGGTTGACTTTCCCACAAGAAAACGATCGGATTAAGATACCCCTAGAAGAATATTTGACAAGCTCAGCTTTTAAGAAATACTTAAATTCGGGCAGTAGTTATATCCTCGAAATATGCTATTCAAATTGTATGGAGTTGCTTTACGTTTTGGTTTTAAAACTCCTCGACAGATATACATCAAAGTGCAAACAAATCTAGGTGGAAAGAGCTGCGCTTTCAATTGTTTGCCGGAGAAACGCAATTAAAAAGATTTATTTTCGAGAGAGAGAGAGAGAGAGAGTAAAAGGAGAGAGGGAGGAGAGTAGTGGAGAGATTTGGGATTACTGAAATGACGGTAGAAAGCACACGCACACAGTTTGCGCACATATTTCGTTCATATCTCGTTGGAATTCACGCCCATGATCGCGGTGGCGTTTTCATTGCTGTTTCGTCCGAGGGCAGCGGTATTTTTTAACGCGTTTCCATTCGTCATTTTCGTGCCCGTATAACCTCTACACACTTTCACACTGCCATACGAAAAAACACATTGCTTCAACTCAACACTCTTCTGTTTCTCTGTCATATGGAGGTTTCGGTGTACCTCCTTTTCCCCTTTTTGTTTGAAATCGTAAATTGCCAGCCTTAATCACAAACTATTTACATATCGATATGACGGTCGTTGATACCGATGGATTTTATATATGAAATTATTTTGTTTTGGAAAATTTAGACTTGCCATAACAAATAAAAAAAATGTTTTAAAACTAATAAAGGGAGCCAGGCTATGTTTTCATGTGATGATTTGTGGTTTATAAACTTATTTAACGATATAGATATGAAAATTTAAGCCGATAAAAATTAAATGAAGATAAACATGAAATTTGTAGAAATTCATAGCGATATCTAATTAAATGTAATTACTGTAAATACTCACAGCAATTGCCGTAACCTTAACCAAGGATGTCGTTTCCAGGACTCATTTTACTACCGAATTTTAATTTTTTGGACGGATAATGTTATGCAGTGGGAAATTTTCAAGTTCATAAGCTGCGTTATTTCCGTAAGACAGTAATTTATTATTAATTAATATTAATATTTTTCAGTTTCATAATGAAATAATTATTAAATATATGTACGACTCTATCAATATTTTTACAAAACATTTCCAGTAAACACCAACACAAGTTTTCTATTTATTCTAGGTAGGGTGTGAGGGTTCTCTGACAAAATTAACGATTGAATTGAAACGAAAAATTTAAAGGGGCTCCCGGATAGCCAAGTGGCCAACGCGTTCGACTACGATGAAAGCGTTTCTGGTTTCGATTCCCGGTGGGCGCCTACGTGCGAAATGATCTCAGCTGTCGAAGCACTTTTAGTAATAGTAATAGAAAAATTTAAGGTGAATAATTGAATTGGCTGCGTGTTGTTAACATATGAAAACTGACTTGTGACAACTGAATTATGACTGATGTCTGGCTGGCTAGGAATATTACGCTATGCTTGGTCTAACCATCGAAAATCAGCTTTTAAGTAATAGTATGTTAATGGAATCCCCAGTTTTATTATAGGTCTGCTGGAAATCCACCAGAATATATCTCTGAAGGTCTGTGGTTAGGTTCTACTCATTTTATTCGCATTATAAATATTGCGGAGAATATAATACTGTCCGAATGTAATTCATGAACGAGTGATTATTAATATTTTATTACTTCTATTATTGATTTTTTCTCTACAATTTTATGGTAGTGATTCAATATCGTAATCTCGTTATTATCGCTTCCAACACATAATCAGTGAAATCGAAATGTAAATGATGAAATATAATTTAAACTATTTATTATAAACACCTTCATATCGCAAAATTTCTGAATAAATAGCAAAGTTCTACTGTTAAATAAAGCGATCATAAATAATTTTTTGCTTATCTGTGAATGAGAGATGATTGGTTCACGTTCAGGTATGCAAATAATTACGGATTTCATTGTAGCAAAATAGTATCTTCTTAGATTAGAACTCAATTATTTACGTAACGTAGAGATATTTTCTGAATATAACTCGTCAAGAGAAAATATAGTTTTACGCATATCTATAAACCAAATTTGTTTTGTTTTGCGTGAACGAGGATTGGTTGGCAGACCCTTCCAGGTATTGATTGAATTCCTTTTTTATTATTGCGCTCAAATGTCTATTTAACTTATTCTAACAGCTCCAATAGTTTAAATTCAGAAGAATTTTTGAAAAAAAAACTTGTCTGCGGTTTAAATCATTTATATCATTATGGTACCTCGACTTGCAAATTGCTCTACATATGAACTTCGACTTACTCAGTTTTAACCTAAAGATACGAGACGAAAAAACGAAGAGATGTTATCGAAAACTGAGTTTTAAGGTATAACATTTTCGAGTTACGAATTTACCATAAGTACCAATATTTCAATCAAAATGGAAATTAACCTGGAAAATTTATTGTATTCTTAGTCACAGCTGAGTAAAGAAGTTGGAGTGTAAAAATTACCTGAGGAATTTCTATTTTAAATCGGTCTTATATGGTAAGAATTTTAATCCAATAAATACGCTTTCATCTCTTCGGAATCCGAAGATGATGGTCACCCAAACTCAGTTTGATTTATTTACGTGTGAAGGCAATGGAGAATTGGGAATTAGAAAATAATTTTTCAGTTTTATCTAAGTTTACTTTTCAAATTTCACGTCTCTTTGTTTGCCTTTTAATAAAATGTATTTTCTTTTGTATGATCAAGTTTAAGTTCATTTGCTTATTTACAATAGTGCCACTCAAAAAGTACCTACACTTCCAGAGAAATGAGTTGTTTTCCTGTGGTTTCGCAAAATATGTCATCCAGGATTCCCCTTAACAACAGTATACATATAGGGTATATATTCTAATGAGGAAACATACTTATATCCGCATATACAGTAATGCTTTGCAAACCATTTTTAGCGTGTGGCAGGGGGTTTAAACACCAAGCGTTCGAGCTACTTCTTTAGCCTACTGTTATGGCGTACCATATAAAGCTCATTTGTGTAAGAGATTCTGTAAAATTTCCTAAATAGTGAAAATTTCATAGCTCTTCCATTAACAGAAATACACCAGTGTATTCCCAAGGCTTACAAGACACTACTGCATACACAACTACTGCGACAGCTTGTTACAATTTTCCCTTCAGCTTATTATTTACCAGTTACAGAGGATGCTCTATTTATAGTATTGATTTTCAATAACTGAAATCTAGGTGACTTTTCACAAAGTCTCCGGAACACTAAATGTGATTAATGAGCTTCTAGATTTCCCAAGCGTCTCATTCTTCCCTATAAACAAGTGAAAGAAACATGTGATAGATGTAACTGTGACTAAAAATTATCATCAAGCTTTCTTCTTTAAATTGGCCCTTTACGGCGAATATATTATTTTCCAAGCACGAAAGAAATGTTTGTAGGTGAATGAATTGCCATTGGCTATGTTTGTAATCTTGCCTCTGAAGCGTAAATACTCAATTGCATTCACTTGGAAAGTAGGAGATCTGAGTTTGAGTACCAGTCTCGTCGACTTTTTAGTTTCTGTTTGCCATTGAGTTTTTCAGGCCCATACTTGCCAAGTTAAAAGCCTTTTCTATCACAGTTTTTGATGGTTTTTGAAGTTCTTTATATATCATTGATTACTTTTCTTTATTTATCATTGATTACTTTTCTTTATTTATCATTGATTACTTTTACCATCAGTGATCGATTCTGTACATCAGTTACATCTTTTTATGTTAATATGATATTTTTTATTTTATTATGAACGTATCTTACGATTGACTTGATTATATTGAAATATATTTAGTTTCTTTTTAACCTTCTGCTGTATTTAATTCTGAAATCGAAATTAAATTATTTATTTTTTTATTGAAGGTAACTAATCGCCCTGATTGTACTCTTTATATCTGCTTTCATTGCACTACGTTTCACAGAAATGCGCGCAGAGAGAGTTATAATAACAATATCTGAAATGGGAACAGAAAAACCCCAATCATATCTATTTTAATACTAACAATTATTATTTACGAACACAAACAACCATTTCCTAACAAATATAATCCGATTAGCCGAGACTAGTTCCGGGACCTAGGGGTTGGAACGCTAGCGCACTAACTACTCCGCCATCGTTGCCGGTGAGTTCCTGGCATTCGCAATATATCTTCTTCATGCACATGAATGTGGCAAAATTTAAATTCGCTTCTTGTAAATTGAAGATAAGCATTAACCACTAGGATAAGTCACATTACATTTCTGCAATTGCTCAGATGTGTATTAACCAATGTGGTGTTCTTCACTCTTTTCAAATTGTTTTCCTGGAGATTACGGAAAGTGGAGATACCATTCCTATCGTCGCAAACGACTGAAATCAGAGGAGTCGAACAGGATTCCGATGACAAGTTTCCAATCGGTAAGTAACACGACTAATTTGTAAACTCATTGGTGGCGTCGGTTAAGTTGATCTGTTTTAGGGTTCCAATTAATCTTGCGCTATCTATAAATCTTCCGCACTCAAAAGCGTGTTATTCAATATGGTTGATATGCAAGGATGGCCAATTACGCCCGACGCAACGCGATCGCAAATCTCCACTTATGACCCGTACTCCGATGAGCTCTTTCTCATTATCCCATTTCCCACTGCCCGCGAGAGTTGTTAGCTTCGACGAAATCTCATGATTCGTCACAACTTCCTCTCTATCCTGGATATCGGTAATCAATTGCCACCGAAATTTTGAAGTGAAAGTCAACCCGAAATTGGACGTAAACGCGGCAGCTTCATACAAAAGTCGCAGATAAGAGCACGAACATTGCGATTCATACTCTTCGGAATCCATGGAATGGATTGCTTGACATGCAGCCATCCCTAAAACTTGATTTTGGCTTGTTCCGTTGGTAATCATTTTTGACCGCTTCGAAAATTCTGCTTCCAGGACTTTTCGTGAAAGAAATTCCCTGATGGTATGCGCCGATAGTGCATGGGGTCAAGGATAACATAAATTAGATAAATGTCCTAAATCATGTCATACGATGGAAATTTCGCATGTTATCTTCAAAGGTCTCGACAGTTGGGTCTGACTTCATAAAGAATTTTTTTATAGTCCACAAGTATTTGTGCGTGGTTTGACTTAACAAAGGTGAATAAAATCTATTGCCTGCTAACTCTTTCTATTTAAACCCATGACTCTCCGAAATTAATTCATTGTGATATAAATTATAGCATGGTGGGCCTAGTAATAGACGTGAGCTTAGTACGTCAGCGAAATATTGGTGAGGAAAGGAAGCGATACTTATTATGGCTCAAGGCACGGAGATTCCTCTCTGGATATTTATATTGCCTTTTATGTAGAGTGTGGGCACACTCAAGATTTTTCAACGGACGTTATCTTTGTGAGGCCAAGCGATTAGAAGTTTTTATCACAGTAAGATTTTATTTTTTAATTAACCTTTTCTGAGCTATATCGTCTTCTCAGGGTACGTAATACTGTGATTACAAATCGTTTAGTCACCAAAGTGCTTCACAAAACAGACTGAAAATCGCTAGGAGAGAGATGATTTAATTTTACTCTGAATTTGCTCAAGAAATTCATAGATGGTACGTTCTCGGAAGATGTTGAAGATTCCATGTTACATAAGCGATCACGTACCGCGAGAAAAACCTGGGAAATGGAAATTAGAACTAGTCGTTACAAAAACTCATTTTTAATGCGAACGATGCCCCTTGGTAACCGACTAAGAAAATAGATTATACGAGTATGGTGCATTCTACCACTGCCACAACCCTGCCACCACCAAAAGGCGTCTTGCAGGGTTCATATGTAGACGATGAGATGCTATGAATTTTGTGAAGGAAATCTAGGTCGATTTAATAGTAATTCCGAATATCTCATCTCTGGAATTATTTATATAACTGCTAGGAAACAAGAGTGACGTTTTTTTATTCCAGTGCTACGATTTTATCTGTCAGATAGTTTCCTGCTTATTTTCATAACATTTTTGGACTTGAATGGGAAAAGCGCCCCATAGACTCTGACGCACCTAGACCACTGCTACTTGGCCTAACGATAAAACTGGATCTGGTAATTTTTCAGCTTTTGAGAATATTAAACAGATTTGGAAACGAATTTTTTTTCCGATTTATGAGCGATTACTGATTACTCATAGGTAATCCGTAAACTAAATACTCTAAGATATCGTTCGGACTACAGCGTTTGATGAAATTTAAGTTATGGGAAAGCCATTCAATCATTTAATTCTTGTGTGTTTGTTAGCTCAATGTGATTGTCTATCTCTATATTGAATACATCGTAAAGTATCTATAGCTTACGGTAAGATCTGTATGAGTGAGTCGATAAAATGTATTAGCGCCTACATCAAACCCTTCTACTCAACATCGATATTGGTGCATGCGGATGTATTGCTCGTTGCCAAATGTTTGTGTAACTACCTGAAATATATTGCTGAAATCCCAGTGCATCATTTGTTGCCTATATGTTTACTATGGAAGATACTTAATAGGTTCCCGTTATCTTTCTATTAGCGCTCAGAAATAGCACCATTCCTATAACACGAATAAGGAATTACGGTTGGATTTAGCCAGCTTTGGGGAATATCGGAGGTAACTTTCCAGCAGAAATTACCATGGCAGGTTGAAGGCTTGGAGAAAAACCTGAATCTCATCATTCATGGCTAACGAGAGACTAAAGAAAACATTCTGGAGGGCGCATAATCGGAAAATTTGACACCATCACTCACCGAGATTATATTTCCGTATCGGTGACACGATGGAATGGATACTGAGTGCGAGAGAGGATGACAAAATCATAATTAGCTTTATCTTAGTCCCCGGATAATTCCTCCGAGCCCTGAAATGCGGACGGCATCCGCGAAAAGGATAATTCACGATTACAGCGCCACTCCCGATCGCTTTTTGGGACCCAATATTTCAACTCACTCATCCTGTTGCATTTTTGCTTCCCAGTGTTCGGAGACAAATCGCGGGTAATCGCCGTTTCAATGATTATTCGGGGTTGGGCGCCCGTTGCATGCTTATCTGCAGTTATACTCGGAGTCCTGACGTCATAATCGGTTTATCGATTCCATTATCCCAGCCGTGCATCTGATTCCGAGAGGACGGGAGTGCGACAGAGAGAGAACAGAGAGTCCTCAAAAACACATACGTTTTTGAATTCTCCGCGGAAGTCGATAATATTTAGTCGTTGACAGAATATTTTGGGACGAGTTTTTAATAATGGGATAACGACTGGATTAAATCCGTGCTTGAAAAGAGCGAAGTCGCAATCGGATGAAGAGAAAAATAAACACGAGCGGGATATGATTCCGCTTGGCCGATGACGCGCATTATTAAAATGACTTTCGAGAGTCAATCTGTTTGTCGAGATCCTGAAGCGAGCGCATAATGCCCTGGTTGACTCTTAATTGAGTGATTGGATTAAAAGTACGCCGCATCGCGCTGCTCTCTTGTTTCAGCGTGTGCAACCGCGACCTTATTTTTTTATTGCGTCATAAATGTATCGATTCCATATGAGAGCTTTCGATATTCACTCGGGTGGAATGAATTAGAGAATGGACAAAGGAGAGAAATCCATGTTGTAAATCCGGTGGAAATATACATGTTGAAGTTTGTAAAGGGTAGTGAAATTTAGAGTAGCTAGTGATTCTATCAACTAGTTTTTCAGCAATAGTAATATTATTATGTTGTTTTTCGGACTCGGCTAACGAATGTTCTGGTGGATATGTGCGAATGTGCAACTGTACAAAAGAATCAAAAGTGATCGAAAGGTAAAAAAGCACGGCCATTCCGATGCTTATTGTTAAAAGAGTGTTACATTTTTGGATAATTTAATGTGCACCTTTAGTTTTAGAACGCTACGGAAAATTGCATCCTGACGAACTAAGGTGGTTCCAGAAATATTTATCCTCTTTACCTGGGGTATCACTGTTCTCCCGAAATGTTGTTTATCTGATGAAAATCTTAAGACGAAGTAGACATAAAATGAAATTAACGTTATCACCTTATGGTGGTTTTATATTATTGTAATAAGCAGCCGCAAACGGTAATATTTGTAGACCTCACCTTCGCATATATATCTTTTTTTTTAACAAGTGGAAAATACGGAGTACTGATTTTACTTCATTACGTCTTAACATGAAGTACGGCCACAAGTGATGGATTAAATTCAATACGCCACAAGTGATGGATTAAATTCAATACATAATTAGGGCCTCTTTTCGCCTTTATGGAGGGATGAATTTGGGCCAAAAAATCTCTGGGGTCTCTAAATTTGAGATATATCACCTGTAGAGAATTTAATGGGATATCAGTGTGCCTCTAACGAGAAAGGTTTTGTTGCTAAGATATAATGGTTGACTTGCCACTAGTCAGATTTCGCCAGAGGAAACTTAATTTCTTATATGCTCCTCGCTCTTTCAAATTGTCTTACCAGTTTCTCTAAGTTGTATTTATTAATAGAGGAGACAATAAAATTTCTACCCACAATGTTTCCATGCCATGTGCGATTCTCTTCAATTGCGCGTTTACCTTTCGGATGCGATATTAATTATGCACTCAGCACTAAGGCGTTAAAACGAGTCGACCCGCGTTATTTATGGAAAAGTTGATAATCGTCCGCATAATTCCTTCAACGTGCTCCCAATAATAATTCCGCGAGCGAGAGCGAGCGATACAAAAGAAATAGCCCAAAACAAACGATCCAGGAAGGTGCGAAACCGATTAAAACAACTTCCACACGCCGCAAAAATTAACAAGTCCGATATCCGTGCCGATAATCTCCCAAACTTTTCAATGAGCGGCACGAGAGAGCGGGTCGCGCGGGAGAACAGATAAAAAGAGTGACGATTTTAACTATAGGCGGCCATGAATTAAAAGGGCCCTGCCGCTTCATTATCTGCACGTCCTCTATGGACCGCATATTTCCGCTTATGGGGGAGTTTTTACAACGAGATTAGAGTCGGGCGTAAACCAAAAGGCAGCGGCAATATAATACTCTCCAACGCATTCTCTTTCGGCCGAGGGAGATTACATTTGACGAACGAGGTCGATCCAGGATCAGCGGCGTTTTCGCGGGGGCGAGCTCGGGGGGAGGGGGCGTCGGAGGGTAGGTAAAGTACTGCAGGATTTCAGACGGGCGAACGAGGTGGCAGTGGGCGGGGGAGAAAAGTGGAAGCTTATGCGTGCGATCCCCCGGCGCGGATTCACGGGCGAATCCCAGGCACCTGAACTTTAACCAGACCTTATCTCTGCGCTGGTCCGCGGTGGAGAGGGAGGACAACGCTATGAACGATTTGTGTTCTCAAGAAAAATGCCTGGGCGAGTCGCGCTAAAACCGATGCAAATCCGGATACGGAAGAGGACAGCGGATGAATCCGACGATACGAGGCGCATTTAGTGTAATATTTGTCCCGATGGAGCCATTAATTCAAACGAACCGACCCCCATCTCCTGCCGTACGGAGCCGCGGTGGCCTTTCACCGGGGGAGCCGTTTCGGGGGGCGGTCGTCGGGGATGGCGTAGTATTAAAGAGGGCATGTTTTACGGGGTGAAGATAGTTGGGAAAAGAGGAGTTTTGGGATAGATAAACTGGGAGCAAACAGGAGTAGACGTTTATGACTGAGGTGGCGGGCGTGGAGAACGGAAGTGGCGGGAGTTGGACTTTTTTGTGGAGGAGGTGGGGGAGATCGCGGCGCTGGAAAGGACTTTTGGCGACCGCGGAGTGGACAGCGGAGAAGAATAGACCGGACGCGAAGCGGAGGGCGCGGCTGATACGGGTGGAGTGGCCCGGAGCGAATAAATGGAAGCCAAACTCGCTCATGATTGGTCGCGATAATGCGGACAGTAGGTGGAGAGAGTAGAAATGTGGGAAGGGTTACTGTCGCACCGATTCACGGTTCAAAAAGCTTCAGTTCCCGAACCATGTTGAAGCGGACCCCGTGTGTATATATGAGGATTTGTCATTTTTTAAAACCCCTCTCTTTGCTCGTTTATGTTTTGCCCGCGGCAAAAAATGTCGCGAGAGGATTAAAAAATATTTTGTAAACATCGGTGCTTTTTATTGACGCGAGATGGCTGTAAATGGTAGGGGGTTTTCCCAGGGAACGAGAGTCCTGATGAGGAGTGGAATGGGGAATGGGGAAAGGAAAATATGAGGGAAAGTAAGGAGTTGAAAGAGAGGGAGGTGTATAATGAAAAGATTAGGAAGAAGAATAGTAGTGGGCAAAATGATGACGAAAAGAAAAAAAATAATACTGAACTTAGGATGAAGAATTCCTTCATAACACATGCGAGAGTATAAATCTTTTGAGCTAGATTAACTGTTGATACTAAAATTCTCGATTAGATATTGACACGTATATTATTTAGATTGTGTTTTGAAGATACTTGCGTACTAGTGTAAAGCAAGTACTTACAAATTAATGATTCCGGGATAGAATAATCGGCTTGAAAACGGTATAAAATGTAATAATTTTATTAAAAACTACCATATAGATTTGTAAGTGGTAAGTAATTTCCTAGAATATAGAAATGAAATACGATTGGAATAGATCATTTTCGCATTTCGAGTAAGGACCGTAATTTCATCCGTCTCTTTCATCACCAAGGGTTATTAGATATGAATAAGGGAAAGTATCATGAGAAAGAAGGATATGCAGATAGAAAAAGAAATCTCAGTATTATTAGGTGAACAAAATATATCAAAATCGATTGCGTTCGTAAAGAAAAATGTTTTAGAATGGAAATGTATATGTATAGAAATATTTTTCTACGACCCAGTCATGCTGCCTACATCTTATTCATCAAATTACAAAGTATTAACAATGCATTCGAATTTACTTAAACTTAGGAAGGAAATATCTTTTGAAATTTGATCTTTAATGTGTGGCTTAACATTTAAAAGAAATTTCACTGCTGGGTTGTGTGAGAAACATGCTAAGTCTAGCAATAAATTACTACTATCATCCGAAGGAAAAACCGATGTTGAGACTCCTGTAAAACATCGTAACACAAAGTATGAAACGGACAAGAAAAGAGGAGAGCGAGAGAGGATTAAAAAAGAGGAAAGGGAGTGAGAGGGGATGGCGAGAGGAGAGAGAAGGGTGAGGGTCATTGGCATAATTTTCCAACTTGTCGTGCGGTGAGAGATATGCTCGTTTTCCCCGCTGTTTTGTGTGTGTGTGCGCGAGTGTATCGTCCAAATAAATAGCCGCAGCGGAGAAGCGTGTTTGTTACATTTTGCCTTTGGAAGATTTAGTGCTTCTCTGTCATGGAGGTTTTGGGAGGTGACGCGAAAATGAACGAATCGTCACTAAAAACGAATAAAATCTGTTTTTCGTGCTTGTGTGGTCATTAACGATCGCAGATGCTCTCTCTTTCGTTCTCTCGCCTCATCTGTAAAACCTAAAAGGGAATGGCAATTGGTGATTTGCAGCTATCGTCACCTTTTTAATCGAAAAGCGTCGACGATACGCTCGTTATTCGCTAATGCGAGAACTTCAAAAATGTCTTTTCTCTTCCTTTATTTTCTGCGGGGCGTATGATTTCATTGATTGAGGTAATCGCTGTTTATGAATTACATTTTAAATGTATTGACCTCAATGATTACATAAGGGTTAGATGTAAGAAGAGACTAATTAGTCTCAATCTCGCCCGTAAATAAAGACGCTTTATTATTATTATTATGATTATTATTATTACATATTGCTAACTTTGAACGTACTACTCAAATGGAAAATATTAAGCGGAATAGCGGAAATGTGAATTTTTGTCTTTGCCCAATGCTGTTGATTGTTTCCTAACAAAATAAGTGGACCAATTTTTGACTCATGATAAAGTACGAGTACTCGTACAATTTAAAGTCGATATAAATCAATTCATTTAGAGGAGGATTTGTCAATCGTATGTTGAAACAAAATATGCGACTTTCTCTGTAGTACTATTTGACGGCCAATAATTGATGGTATGAAAGCAGTTACAAAAAATTCACAATAAGTTTTATTTTGACAATGTTTCAGTTTTTTATCTGCAGCTTTTTGGAAAGGGTGTCAAAAAGCAAATTTTCCACCAAGGGAGTAGGAGCTCACTAGATGTTTATATTACATTTATAATGATAGCGACTATTTTCAAATTAGTCTCTAGCAGTGGCGCACCGAAGGGGGGAAATTTCCCCTCTCCTCTTGGGGGAGGGTTAAATCCCCCCAAGAGGGTTTTAGAAAGATATCGCAATCTAGTTCACGAATCTCGGAAAAATCAATTATTTTGCTAGGTAACCGTGTAAATCTCCTCATTTTCTATCCAATTAATGTTTTTGAAGTGAATTTTTAACATCTCCTGTAAGATGTAGCGTGCATGATTATCCCGGTCCCTGTAAAGTAGGCACATTTTCGTTCTCTCAACTGTCTCGAGTGCCCCCACAGATAAATCCTGGCTGCACAACTGGTTTGTAGTAATTCCTCAAAAATATTTACAAAGGTTCCTCTCTTTTTCCTATCTCGAAGAATTAGCTCCGTGATAGTTGCCACTCGTAGAAGCAGCATTCTGACATTACAGGAGAGCGGAAAGCTAGCAACGAATAACGTAAATATGTTTGTGATCGAATTATTTTTTGTGGTCCATATCTTATTACCTATTACCAGTAAGTGAATGCGGTATTAAAATTGCTATTACTGTTTACTACATCAGCATTAGATAATTTTGCGTCGAAACTTTTGTTTCGCTCGACAGAAGAATAATTAATTGTAAATTACGCCAAGTGAGAAAGAAAATAGTTTACTGCACTCTTTTTTTCAACCGGATTATTAAATGTGTGGCAAGTGATGATCACCACGTTATAATTATACAAACCGAAACATTGTATTTACCTTTCGACTCTCCGACGACCCTAGTAATCACTGCGATCTTTTCGCATTTATTTTAACAAAACTGAAACAATGCTTCTTAAATGTTTTCCTTTGATTTAATATTTGGAGATCAAAAATGAAACGGAAATCGACTTAAATATGAACAGTTTCGCGAACTATTACGCGATAGAGTTAAATGTATTCTTTTTTTTATTTTCAACTTTAAATGTACACTGATTCCTCGGCTAACAAAGACAGTTCGTTCCGGAATCATATTCTTTAGCCGAAACGTGCCTTGATCATAAACAACCCATTTGGGTTGGTGGGTTTCCCCTATGAGATGGGCAGCTCATTTCTTTGCTAAATGCTAAAGGGTCACTCGTCTGCCGAGGTATCACTGTAATGTAGTATTACTTCTTGTAATAATGAACTGACGAACGTTCCGGAAATCACATCTGTTGCACGATCTTCGATAGCTGAAACGAGATTTCTCGCAAGCACTTCAATCCTAAAATAAACACACAACTCGGCCGAGATGCTACTAAAATGATTTGTACAAAATCACGAATAAGAAATTTTTTTTTCTAGCTATTTAGAAATTTTCACAGTCGTTTACACCCGAGTATCCACCAAATATAATTTGCCACATACTTATTAACTGGCCGAGTGCGAAATACTAATAAACATCTCTGTTAGCCGAAAACTCGTTAAGGTACTCGTTTATTTTTCAGATTTGGAATCTAAAAGTTCGATGTCGTCCATAAATATTACTGCATGTTTGATTATTGGCATAGGCGTAAGGTAGCGAAACATATTATCTTGCTGCTAAATTGTTGAAAGAGAAATCTAAAAAACAGTTTCCGTTTCTCAGGACTTTCAAAAACGTACACTGTATCTTTCCTTCCTCGGTGCGTAAAAAACATTCGAATTTTACTCCGTGACCCCCATCCTCATGGCGATCGCCCGAAAGACGGGCGCCTTGAGGTCGCGACCACACGAACCGAGCCCGAGGGGGGCCCGAAGGGGGCCTTGCGAAAGGAGCTCGCGATGTGTAGGAGAAAAAATGAGGCGGCGCTCAGAAGATGAGGAGCAAAAAAATGTGTAAGATGAGAGGCTTGTCCCTTGGCGCCGCCTTGGCAAGGAGGAAATGTGGGAGGAAGAGATCGTTTTTAAGGAAAGAGTTTGTTTCGAAGGAAAGGGAGCTCTATGTCTTTGTTTAGAGGACTGAGTGCGAGGATTTGGGTGTAACCGCTGACTTAAAGCTCGATTAATTAGTAACGCATCCTAATGATGGAGGATTTCGCCCTTTTGCTTATCATCGCTCGCAACATTATATATGCATGTAGCATACTCCCGTTTATTCGAGCAAAATTTATCTGGTTTGCAGATCTACTGGAACCCACAAAAGCTTGAAATCTCCCATCGTGCATAATTAAATACTCTTGTTACGGTCAGAAAGGCAGAAATTAAAAGGGGCGATTGCAATTCCATAGGTCAGGACAACCGACCGGAAAGTTGGTGAACCGGGTTCGAATCGCAATCCGATCGAAATTTCAATCGAAACTTCATTTCCTTTTATCTTTTGTGCTATCAAAGTGAAGGTTGGTAATTATGGCAAAGGAAAATGTTGGAGTGTATCAATCGATATCTCAACCTAGGTGATGAAAAATCAAAAATAAAACTCGCTAGATTTAAAAATCTCACTAAAAGTTTAAACTATGATTGCCGCATCCAACCTAAGCAGGAAGTTGAAATCTGGCACGCGGTCCATCCCAGCCCTCATCGTTATTCCATATTTTGCGTGTTACATCCCGGCTAATCTAAACGACTTCCTCCTCGATTCCAGTGATTTCCGCTTCAAATGTGTATTTTACTTATACTTTCAGCTTTCCTGAGTTCGCACGCTTTTCAGTTTATTAATATGGCCCGTTTTGTGGGGATTCCATGCACTCGTTGCTAATTCTGTAATCTGGCCAAGGATTTACATTTACACCTAAGTTATTTTTTTCTTTGTTATTCGTAATGATCAATTGGTTAAAATAAGTGTCAAGGGTTTATTGCCAGCAGAATCTATTTGCTCAAGGAAGAGTCCCTGATTTCCAAACGTGTTTCAACTTCATCCAGAATTAATGCTATACGTCTATTTTCGTAATTTCTCACGAAACATAGTTTGGGACATGTTTTCGCGAAACATATTTTCACCCGAACCCCTAGCATTCTCCGATGAGGTTCTCGTGTACCTAAGAGCTGGGAAATCCGTGAGTAAAGCCACTGGTTTGAAGGCGTCATATGTTGAGCTTGCAATCGAAGAATATTTCAATAAACACCTACACAGCAGCACTCGACGATAATCGAAATTTTGTACAACCGAACTAAAAGGGTTTAATTTCCAAGGAAATTGATTTTGGAATTCACCGAACTTGTCTTCTATTTCTTTACAAATTATTCTCTTAAAATCTGATCGTGGTAATGAAAGTAGACTATATTCGCATATGTCTGCAGAGAAAAGGGTATTTCTTACAGACTATTTCCGGAAAATCGGTTTATCGATTTTCTTTCCGTATAACTTTTTATTTGCTTGTATTAAAACGTGAAACCTTTTTCCTACTATTATGATATTCATCTTGATGTACGGCTCTTTGATAAGGAAACCAGCGCACTAAATCTCGAATGATAATATCATGAATTTAAGGATTGAAAGAACATTTAATGACTGTTATGTAAATTTTTATATGATATGGGACACCGGTATAAACCTTTCTCTGTGGACTTATCGCTTGAAATTTATTGAAAATTATTGCACTCAGGTTTTTGCAAAACAAAATCTCCGATTTTTAAAAATAATCTAATTTTGAAGCAATAAAAGGGACATGAAGGCATACTTACTTATTAGAAGTGCAACTTTATGATGATTTTTGCTGAAGCATTACCTTTTATAGAACCAAAATAGGCTTGATTATTTATTCTACACTGATTAATCATGGAAAAATCAGTTTATGTCTTTTAATCTTTTGTGTATGATCTCCATATATGCTTCTTGAAAGTCTTTATGTTCACTTCTGTTGTTACCTAGCGAAGGGTCTCCGTTATTGCCAAAAATAGCAAATATTTATCAGTTTGCACAATCCTGGAAAAATGTTCCCTCAAAGCATTCTCCGACAGGACAGAATTTGTTATCTAAGTGTTAATTCATGGGAGCCGTAAAAAAGCGGCGGAAAAATTGCACGGAAGCGTTCACGATATCAATAAAAAATATATCCCTCCAAATATTCACGGTATATGCCAAAAAAATCAACGGAAGATTTACCGCCGGGCGATAACCATCTAGAAAATTTAAAGTAAAACGTCGGAGCGGGGGCATAAAAAAGGACAGGGGCGATATTTTTTCGACTCGCCATGACTCACACCTCGCTCACCCACGCCTCCCCTTCCCTGCCTCCGATCCGCTTGCCTCCTTGCGACCACCTTTCGCATACAATAAGTGGAGAAGAGGCGGGGTATAGAGAGAGGACATCCCTGGGGAAGAATCCCACCTCTTCCCGAACCCAATCCTTCTTCCAGCGGACAACAAAGGCCGAGGAAGAGAAGGGGCGGGAGGAGGGCCTCCCATTAATGGACTATACGAAGACCCGCGCAACCCACAGAAAGGGAAACAATGCCATGACAAACGGATATCTGTCGTAACAGAAGCGAAGTGACGCCCGACATACTGTGTTGCCACACCCCTTCTTGCCCCTCATCTCGTCCACCCACGCAAGCATCCGCACATTACCCCGCGCGCGCGCACAATCACGCGTTCATGAACTCCTCCCGCCCTCCCGCTGCTCTATCCCGAACGGCAATAGGACTGGTGCAGCGATTTGTCAGCATTGGATGGTGCGAGTCGGGCTCCTCAGGGGTAAGGCCCTAAACAGTGTTCAAGGCTCGGCAACGCGATACTGTCAAGTATGACAAACCGTCTCGGTCAGGGCATCGTGATGCAGAGCCGCTCGCGACTGCGAACAGTTTGTTTTATTTTTTCCGTCCGTAGTTTTTTCGGTTCGGGGGGTTGGAGGGAGCGCCGTGGAAGATGCGTTCAACAGTGAAAAATAAGCGCATTAATTTTAGCCGGTGGAAAAATGCTACTGCACGAAGCTCATTTGCGCCCCCACGGAGAAGGGAGGGGAAAAGAGGAGTCGGCGACGATAAAAATTCCGTCCCACGGTGTCAGAAGTAATCGGCTGTGGGTGAAGCTAACTGTTTTCGGTTTCTGTTCGGGAGGAGTTACAAACTACCAGCCCATTATCGTTTCTCTTTTTTTTGCTCGGTTGCGAAGAGGAGTTCGCTAATTCCAGGTGTGATATTTATGCGAGGGATAGATCGGTGGCGGAAAGACGACGACCGGTTTCCCGTGATTACTTTCCCGTGTCAATGCGTCCACGGTTTGGTAATTTGATACGCGATGTATTCGTTGTACACCCTGAGTCGGTGCATAGGACTTGCACTTCGAGATGTCAAAGAAGAAATAAATCGAATGCATCGCGATGGATGAAATTGAACACTAAAATCGCATGCAAGAAGTGGTTGAATGGGTAGGTGCAAAATTAGTTATGAGAGTGAAAGCTCATGAGCTGTGGCTGGTTCAAATTACTAAATATCGCATACTAATTACCGCAAATGCATTACGTTATCGAACTGTCCTTACCGTTTCTCTCCATTCTGTTCTACTGTCGATAACCTTATGGATTAGTAAACGTAGCTAAAAGAATTTTTGCATGACAATAATTTAATCGCAGGAGAGCAGACATCGGAATGAAAGATTTAATCTAATAAAAGTTAATGGACAATCATACTACTTCTAAGATGACACGAGTTTACAACTTCTAACACCATTGAGAACGATTTTTCATCCATGTTTCGAACGCAAAACTTATATGAGAGCTTATTTAAAAGACAGAAAAGCCGTAGTTTCTGTGCATACAACACATGGTCACGTATGACTCCGATGATGGTCCATGCTTTTTATTCAGCAAATGTGCAGTGATGACAAATACAGAGAAATCGTATGTTATAGAAATTATGACCAAAAACTTTGAATTTGAAAATATCTGAGGCGATTTTTCTAATACCATACGGATGCCGATTTTAAGAGGTCTTAGTGTTAACGGCGCTGAAAATAGAAGCAATGAAAAGCAAGTGAATAGACTAACGTCATGCTCATCAGAATTACTAGATCCATTCTAAAAGGTTAAAATAATACTGCTATTGAATAATCAGTACGGTAAAAATATCTATTTCATTTTTATGTCTGAGTAAATATCACTCCACAGGTTAAAGATGGACGAGCTCTTTGCTCAGAAGAGCTTTAATGAAAGATCTTTACGATCGTGGAACACTAGTGTCATGTTATTTAGCCGAGTCAAATGAAAATACAACGATAACGAAGTAGTATCATTTTGTTCGAAAATTCATAATAAGATTCATCATACTTCAATTGATACCTTTTGTTCCTCAGATTAAATCACTTAACCATGAATAAATAACCCCTCTAGAAAAGTTATATATCCGGTAACGTTGATATTATTTAATTGCTGTAGGATCTGAAATAACAAGCAAACGAAAAATTGCTTTTTTCTTCCGAAGTCTATTGAGAGAGAGAGTAAAAGAAGAATGGTGGTCTCCCCTTTGCGATCCCGTTGGGGACACTGACTCTAACAATGACACAATAAAAAAAAAGAGAAACGCCTCGGCCTCGCAGTGCCATCTATATCTCTTTGTCAGGCATTAGGGGGTACCTTTGGGCTCTCTCGAAATAAGGGGTTGATGGAATTTCGTTTGGCGATCGAAAGCGTTGGTGGGCCCCACAATGGACCATTCTCCCATTTCCACTCCTTTCTTCTTCTCCAACACTTTTCGCCTCCATCCATCTTCCATTTGGGACCACAAAGTATTCTTTTCCAGGGAAGAGCGCCACTCTTTTTCTCTCCCATTCCCATCGGACACTTCGACATTTCACTTTTTCCCCTTCCTGGTCCACCTGCTTGTTTCCCCCTTTATCTGTTATCCGTATTGCCTTCATTCTTCAATTCGTGTTTTTATCGTGTCACCTTTTCATTCTCATCTATTTCGAAGAAGTCTCTAGAAAAAGTATAGGGGTGGATTGGAGGTCCCTCGAAAATGTCGATAATATAATACTGTGTAGTTTTGTAACTGTATTCTTCCCCCTTCCCTTCCCATGCATCCTCTCTGGGTTTTCCGGCGATGCTCCCGTGTGATTTGGACGCTTATTTTATATGCGTGTTATCCTTTCTTTACCGTGAAAGGGAAATTGTGGGGCCGTTCCCCGGAAAACGATGCTTATCGGTTACGTGCCGTTATTCGGTTGCGGTGGTGAAAAAGTGACACAATTGTGATTTACGTTGGCTTATATTTTAGTTCGGAATGAGAGAATGAATGAATTAAAGGACGTGATGCTACGCAAAACTCGTTCATTATTACCTTTTATTCGTCATAATCACCATTAAAGAGAATTCGTTAAAATGAATTAGAATCTGAATATACCGGAAACGATGATAAAACGTTTCTTCCAAGCTTGAACTGATATTCTTTTCTATTGATTGAGTTTCCTCTCTTGATGATGGTGTTGTTATATTTATTTTTGCTGGAGAAAGGAATTAACAGTTTGTTTGAACTAGCCACTAATATTAAGAAATAGTGGCTTTCGTCAAATAGTGAAATACGTCTCTCCCCGTACCTTTATCCGATGTCTGCAATGAAAGGCATTAGCTGTCACTAAAAATTTAAGGATTTTATAAATAAGAAAAAGCCCATTTGGATTAATTATCTCAGATTATTTTGAAGGATTTTTGAAATTGTTTTTCTGATAGCAGAGATAGGCACAACCAACCAAGCGGGAAAACTTCAAAAAGGTTATTTTGTTTCAATTTGTTTCTTTCTATGAAACTATTTATAATTTTAAAAAACCACAGCTTTTGGATATTTTAGATTTTATGATAGTGAAATCTACCATTATAGATGACGTAACATTTAATGTAAAATCGATGCGGTAGTAAGAGAAATTATTGCGTTTAGTAGCTTATTTAAATTAATAAATTAGAAAGAACGACGGAGCTAACGAAAATGGGATATCAATGGGAAATATCAAGTGTTGTTAGTAAAAGAAGAAATTTTATAGAGATTTTGCGACTTATTAAGGGGAGGACGGAAATGAAACTTGCTGAAAACAAATTGTAGGAATTATGATTGCTAATGAGGACAGGTAAGTTTTATCCTTAGTAAAGTTTAGTCAAAGCACACTCTTTTACGATATGTATTGTTGTTGTTCTTTTATCTACTCAGTGATATTGACGGAGTACTAAAAATCATCTCATTTATTATTCTAGAACACCTCAGGTAATGATTTCTCTGAGCTTTATTGCAACTAGCCCATAGGATACCTTTGGTTAACGATATGCGAGGGAGAGAGCAATTTTTCAAAAGATCTTCTACTATGTAACCTTCCATCATCTAAAAGGTTGAAATGTTTTCTTTCCCATTGTTATCTGTGAGATAAAAATAAAATCAGCTTACGTAGACTATAGGAGTTGCCGACTGGGGCAAAGGTATTTGTTTTGAAGAACATCATCGAATGGGAATTTGTCTTCGTTAGCAATGCGGCGACCTTCGATTGTTCTCAGGAAGTCCACATGACCATTCAAGGCCACCACATTCCGAAATGTCTTGTTAATTCGCCTCCTCCTTGTTGCATTCTTTTGCGATCTAGAGTTGACGTCTTATAGACGAATATCTTTGAAGTGGGCATAGTTTACACCCAACTTAGACTTTGTATTTTTCAGTTTATGGCTAAGATTGTCTGAGAAGAAGATTTCGATAGCTACCCTAAAATTTATCCTAGTAAATTGAAGAGTCTCATTTTCAATAAGATTATTGTTCTCATGGAGAGTACTTTCTCAATTTCTTTCGGAAATAGAAATTTATTAAATGACCAAAGTGATAGGGGGGAGAAGTATATACCATTATAAATTACTAAATATCATTTCTGTGATATCTAGATTTAAGAGCAGTCCAAATAACGAATTTTTCGGTTGAAGTAGTCTGTTACTTCAGACGGCTAACTAATACGGGTTGTATAACGAATACTTAATTTAACGAAAGAGGGATGCGAGCACATGTAGAAAAGATAAACGCATAGAAGAACAACCTAAATTGAATTCCATCGTTTAATGATCTCGTAAAATAGCGAGGTAGTATTTGGTTGTGTCTCAATGTATTTGGGGTTTGAGAGCCTTCCGTAAATAATGTTTTGACTGATGGAGATATCGGCGAAGACATAAGATTCGGAACGAATTTTCTTCGTTATTAAAGTTATAACTTTACAGTTACTAGTCATTGGTGGATCTTGAGTGGTGGGGGAAAGGTGGCGATGTCTTGGCAAAACAAGTTTTGTACTTACTTTTTAAGGATGAGCTTAAATTCAAAAGTAACTGCGATTTTCTTCTACCTATTTCACATGGATTTACTCATTTAATCATTATTTATATTTTCACGAGTAAATAGCATCTAGCTATGTGACATAGATAGAAATTTCACCTCTTTGCTGGTTTTTAGATCCGCCCGTAAAGTGCAATGTAAAGATGTAAACTGAGAGAAAAGTATCAGTCCCAGAGGCATTTTATCGGGTAAACTGCTATTAATATATCAGTTTTAATCAAATTGACTTGCTCAATAAATTTGCTGTTGTTCTTTCTGTTCTTGCATGAACTATAGCGGATAAATATAAGATCACTCACCTTTTGTCATACCTTATTCCATACACCTTGTCAAATGGAAAATGAAGGAATGCCGAACAAGCGTATTGAGTCCTTTCCTTTTGAACAGCCCTTCAATGCTCTCCCATCCACAAAAGAGGAGGACAACGTAGGCCTCAAAAAAGGTCAATATTTGGCCTCGGATGAATAGTGAGCTGTTTTCTCCCGTACGACTCCTACACATTAGTTTAGCGTGGCCAGTGTATGGCAATGACAAGTCGCAGTCCGAAGGGAAGGGGGACGGAGAAAGATCTCTTTCTCCCAGAAACCTCTCCTCTTGTTCTCTCCCACTCCACCCTCTGGTAAGGCTTTTGCGTTCACCTCTTCAGCTCCTTTTGTACATTCCTGCTTCATTTGTGAGAGTAGGCAGCCTCCCGTGACCTCTCTTCCCCTTCACAACTCGTGTCGGCACAATGAAGATGAGTTACGGTCTGGAATGAAGTGTTCGACAAGGCTCCTTCTTTTCCCTCGCCGTTGTAACTCGGCTGCCTCGTCACTTCTCCCTCAGGAACTCCTTCGGATATTTCTTTACGATCCTCTATCTCAATGCGGAGGAATTGATGTCTCCGGAAGGAGGACTTCTTTCTGTGGGAAAATCTTACCCCTGGCCGCGGAATGAAAGGCACGACATGAGCGAGGAATTATCGTCGTAGTTTCCGATAGAAATGAGGGCTCAGACGCTCCATCGCATTCCTAGAAACTTGAAATATGCTGAAGGGAAGATAATCAAATTTGAAGGCGAAGAAATATTGTTTCATAATGGCAAATCATCGTTATGTTGTAGTTACGTTCTTTTCCTTGAGAGAGTATTATTAAAGTAGAGGATATGCATGATATTCTTGTGCCTCAATCTCCAAACATCGCGATTTGTTTTTCTGAAGACTAAAGCTATAAAGATTTTGAGAAATTTCAATAAATAGTGGGTGCTCGACAAATTAGTTGTGCGGTACCTAAGAAATTATTGCGTGGCCTTCCATGCACACAGCTTAGAGGAAACTCTGGTTAGAACCGCCCTTGACGTCTCCCAGGCTGCTGCCTAATGATTTTAATGAGTAGATCATGATTAGCTGCGCTAAATCCGAAACAATATATTCGTACTTTTCAGATGTTTCATGATAAATTTCCTTTATTTTGCGATGTATCATTCAAAGAAAACTAGTGAAAACCTGGTAGTACTATATATATTATTCCACACTTAGCTTTCTCCTTTCTTTTAATTTGGATTCAGAAGAACGAGTGAAGTACCCTTTCAATGTGCTGTGAAGTTTGAACTAAAAGAAACTGTATCAAGGGAGACGTTAAATTTGAAGACATTTTCTTACTGGCTTTTGCGCCTCCGTTTTGAATCGATTTCGTAGACATATTGTCAATTCGACTTTCCACTTAACTTGGACAAACATAGATATTATTCTTGGTTTAACTGAAGAGGAAGTAAGATGGAAAAAAGAGGTTCATCAATCGGCAACATAGAATATCATTACGTGATCTATTTCACGTTTTCCTTTAATTTTCATAATGTCACCTTTCGGCGTAGTTCTCAATATAACCTACATCTTCATCCAAATCTAGCAAGCATACTTACTAACTAAATAAACATTCCATTTCTTAACATATTGAAAATCCGGAAGATAAATGTCATCATAGATATGTTTTTCAATGAACAGGATGGTATAAATAAAATTTCAATTACTCTTTTCCACAGGTGTGGATTAGTTTAGATTAGATTAAGCCTGCCACAATCGATTTCAATGTTTTTCAATCTCGTAATGAAAACCTCAGTCGATTGAAAGGGTTTTTTTTGATAGAATATTTAATATCATCGGGAAAGGAATACAATTACCCCTCCAAGGGATAATGGTACTGAGTTCACACCTATCTTAAGGTTTTATGGTACTTTTTGCAGAGTTGATTAAAGTGCCGATTAAAAATTCATAAATCATACTGAGAAAGTAATGCTCTGATGCCTTTCGGTATAACTGCTGAATGGTTTCATTTCTTGCTCTTACCCATCCTTAAAAATTCACGCTGGAACGATGCTGAATGCACAGCCTAATTACATGTAGATGTTGCAGATATTACTCAACCAGTAGATCTGATTTACACATTAGCCTCTTCAAATCGAACTATGTTTTGCGTTTCTCCCTATACCTTCAAGTTATGGACAGACTGCATAGAACTTTTAAGATAACGATTTTTATGCGATATTCTTTTACGGTTAATATAATTACATCAGTAATATTTGTATAATAAAATACTAGTTTTATAAATAAACCTTTCGTTCTTAGTGGAACAGTGAAAAACTCCAAAAACCATCAAAAAGCGGAAATTACCAGCTTATACGTATTTCGCCCTCAACGAGAGCATCCTCAGAGCTATGTGATCGACGAAGCAAATGTTGCTAATAACTGTTAGTTGAGAGCGAAATACGTATAAGCAGGTAATTTCCGCTTTTTGATGGTTTTTGGAGTTTTTCACTGTTCCACTATTATAGCCATCAGTGGCCTTTCCCTACTTTACTTTCGTTCTTAGTTCATTACAGTATGTTTTACGCAAGAGGTATCTGATTTGTTCAAACCTTGTAACTGTCGAAGGAAAATATTGGATACTTTAATTATCTCAATCATTTGCGGTAATTAAATGGTAAAAGATACAATATATCATTTAGTTAAGAGTGTTAGGGTGATTATCGTAGAAAGTAAAAATACCTAAAGGAAGAAAGGGAAAACTAATGTGCAGAAACATAATAGGTGACTTTCTAGAAATATAGTAGATTTTTTAATGTAGATAGAATGTATGTTTCGTCCCTTGCAAATTATCTAGTGCAGGGGTGGTTACATTTTTCAAAATATGCACCATTAGCGCGCATATGAAACTTTTAGGCCGCACTTCAGTGATGACCCAATATCGAATTTGTATATAGGAAAATGATTAATCTACAAGTAAACTAAAAACATATTTTCAAAAAATGTAATTTAATGCATAAAACCAATAAAAGACTGAGAAACAATATAAATACCTTTTTTCGTTTTCATAGTTTCAAGAACTGAAGAAAAGGCCGAGTTGAACGCAGGATAAGGCCGCAGGTTCCCTTGTCCTTCTGGTCCTAGTCCTGGTACCGGGTACCTTTGGTCTAGTGTATGTGATAGAATATCCATGTCGAGCAGAGTCAATAATACTTAACGAACGTAGATATTCTTCTCGGGTTTCCAACATGGATCGTAGCATGGAACAGGTCCGACGGTTCGGCTGCTCAGTCATGATGAAGGGATGAAGTTACTTCATCACTACGAATTCCAACGCCATATTCACTAGATCTTTCACATATATACACTAAATGAAGTTAAATGAAAATGTTTGGCCAGTAATTTAAATGATGTGGCCTACAATATGCAACGTTGTATGTGTATCATTTCTTTCATTAAGTATAATCAAAAGTATCAAATTGACATTTCAAAAGGTTTAATGAAATCCCTCTAATTGAAAAGATGTAAACATTTTTTGGGGGAACTTTGTCAATGGTAATCTGAATTCATCTTGAATCCGATTACTTGGAGGGAATTGAGACAATTATGTAAAAATTATACTAGAGGAGTTCATGTGGCTAATAACAGATAATCAACATTGTAAATGTTCCTGTAAACTCTTTATGCAGTTATTACAAGTGATAAATATGTGAAAGCTTCATTCAGAAACTTTATTTCATTCTAATTGCTGAAACGCAGCCGATAAAACGTGTTTTCGTCAGAACTTCACTCTCTGAAGTTATCAATGAAGATTCAAAATTTAATTCTTTACAATGATAGTGATAGTTTGGGGAGTAAGTTGTTCGTGATATAGATGCATAACGAATCATGCGCTCTTCTCTTTTATTCACAAAAAAGGCAATCATGCAGCAGCTATAAACCACAAGCAAGAACTTTGCGGCTGTTTCATTACCATAACGTGTACTTCTCTCGTGTTATCTTCTTCAAATCAGTCACCCCGTAACTGCCGTGAAAGGCAAGAATAAAATCGCTTTAGAAATCTATGAAAATAGTAGTTAAAATAAATCATTATTATTCAATCATAGAAAGCTACACATTATTATTAAACGTTATGAGCACTTATAAGGTGACTTTGCGCAAGATGGTGCGCACCCAGGAAAAATCCCAAGGAAGAATGGACTTGAAAAAAGTCTGATGGGACTGGGAATCGAACCCGGGTCTCCCAATAGCCGGTCGGGTGCTCTGCCCGTTGAGGTAACCCGGCAGAACATTTCTCCAAGCCATTCGGGATACTTTGTGGGGGAGACCCGGGTTCGATTCCCGGTCCCGTCAGACTTTATTCAAGTCCATTCTTCCTTACGTATTTATGTTTTATTTTATTGAATATATTTACAGTTTATTACTGGAAATTCACCGGAATCTTTTTATGAATTTTTGGTATTTTATTTGCGTGGGTATGCCCTCGAGAATCCTATTTCTGCACGTTATAAGAATGATTCTGCCACTTTATATATTCAGTGTTTGAACAGCAGATCCAATGAAACAGACTTTTTACGTTAAATACAATCTGAATTAAAAGTCTAAAACAAATTGTGTTCCTTGTGTTTGCTAAAGTGAAAATTAGCTGTCTTATATTCGGGTTAATGAAATATTATGATAACCAGTATGATCTTCGATAATTAAAGGAAATTTTTGTTTTCAGTAAAATGATTTAACTTTATGTAGGAAAAATGAAGATAATGCGCATGAAAATTTTACTTATAGAATTGGATAGGGAAAGTCATTGACTGAAGATTTTTATCATTACAAAGATATGTAATTGATTGAAACTTCATACCAAATATCCACTAAATGGATTTTTCTCATAATATAAACTAACATTTTATAACAGCAGGATATGATCAACTTATGGTTATATTTCTAGTCTTCTACATCTAAAAAATCTTTCTTTATATATTTATTTATAGATTTGTTGTGTGATATTCATGTGCACTCAAAATTGTCTTGAAAGCTTTGCCCCTCCGTACTTACAATAGAAACCTGCGTTCCGTGACGAATTTTTCGTTTTTATAGCTAAAAGTATCAAAGACCCACATCATATTGGACAGTATAATTTACGGCAAATGACGTACGAAAATTCAAGAAGTATTCTAAACCAAAATTATTCACTTAGGAATTGTTTTAGAATGATTATACGGATAAAAAATTTCCCTTACTTTATAGTGATGTGCTTTTATTATGTTTTCAGTTCAGTTTAATAGTTCGTTTCCTGCTTGCGTGTTATGCTAGTCTAAAATTACGATAGTTTTTCAATTACACGTACAACTTTGCTATTTATGCAGCCATGGCCCATGAAGTTTATTTCCGTTCATTAGCGTGTACATAAAGACAATTAAACGCAACTGACTTCGATCGATTAAAGAAGAGAAGCAAATCATGCTGTGTTAAGATAAGCCTTTACATACCTCAACGTCACGATTAAAAAAGAGTTTAAAGCAATAGCATTTGAACGCTTTCATATTGCCCGTGGAAAAGTTCCCTTTCTCGGAGAAGAACAAGAAGAATTTGTTTTGATTGAATCGTGTTTGAATCCACTATTTTTAGTTGGCTCCATCTCTCATTAAACTTCGATATTTGTATCCCGATCCTGCTACCATATCTTGATGAATGAAATATTTATCATTTGTCTTTTGGTAGGGGTTGAGAAAAATTTATCTTTTAAATACGTCTGTCTTAATGCCTGTCTTATTCATAGCTGTGATGATTTGAAAGCTACTGAGGTATGAGTTACGCTGAATAATGACAGTAATTAAGATTTTTCCTTTTGCAATGTTACAAAAAGTTTAGGTACTCGTAGAGTCAACGTGCTTCACTAGCATGGGCTTGTACTGCTTATGGCATTCTGACTCAGTGAGGAGAGCAAAGGCAAACTACCTCACTCCTCATCTTGCCTAGTAAGTCTCATTTCTCTCTCCTAGCACTTTATAGTTGATGGTAGAGGGGATGAGGTCCCAACCGGCCTTCGGGCTAAATAGTTTACAGGCATTTGTATCCCTCAAAAACGAAGATGCCATGCATAAAAACGCGACTAAAAGTAGTATTTCTCAACTATTTAAAATTATATCGTATTCTTAAAAATGTATTACATAGCACTATGACATTAACATTGGTTGAAATAGAACCGGGGATATACAAGTATTTAGTATAATAGCAATCCATATTTCCTCCATATAATCTTTCGCAGTGATATAAAGTGGAATTTTATTCTAAAACAAATCTTCATTAACTACCAATTCTTTATTCCTCGAACCATCTTGGTTAAATATTATTGCTCATATCTAATTTTTAAAACGAGTTTATCTTTTCCTTCGCTAGGGTCGATGTAATTTACGTATCAAATTGCTTTTCTATCGGTCTCTTTCATAGCTTTCAGATATAAATTCTATGTCCTTTGTTCAACCTAAATAACCTAAGTAAACTGTTTTTAGGGTCACCAAAATAAAGTCGAAGTATTTTAAAGGGCATTTCACGCTTCAGTAGGTACGTTGATCTGAAGATGACTCTCATGTGTTTAATCTGGATTAAAAATCATCAAAAGCTATAAGGAAATCTGCATGCTTAGTTTCTTAGCTATCAGTAGGATAATGATAGAAAAAAAGCTCGTTACTCTCATAATATTACTAAGCAAATTTGAGAGAACCAATGAACGATGCCAGTCAGAAATAAATAATAGTTCCGAGAGGAATGCGATTCAGATGTCTCCTACTCCATCTCCCCTTTTACAAATAGAGGTAACCGACGGTATAACTTAATTGAATGGAACACGAGAGTTTATTTTACACGCACCATTAACTCTACAGCAAACAGAACACTCGAGACGACGATCTATTCAGGAGCGGAACATGGACGTGAATGCCGCCATTTGGTGACAAGCAAAACCCTTGAAGAAGGAGCACTGCTTATATAAATTCGACAGAAAAAGCGATTCTCGTTCTTAGGCACGCTCATTTTTCACTCCATTGCACGTCCATGAGCGTGGACAAAGTTGAGGGAAGTTGAAGATAGAAAATCATGGGCACGAAAGTACATTAAAAGAACCGGAAAATTGCTCAGATTCAGTAGTATTCGATAACCGTTAACGTAAAGTATACGATAACGTTGAATTTATGGCAACTGGGTCGACTCTAAAGAAGTAAGAGCAAACGCCTAAAAATTTCCCCACAGTTTATGCTGTGGAAATTACTAAGTATTTGTTCTTACTTTTTCAGTATGGCTCCCTTCCACAAACTAGAGCTTGTACATATTATATTCAATCAGGGTCGATTCTTACGAATTCAGGTTTTTAACGTATATCTTTTTAAACCAGTATGATACTTGTCATGTATTCCCTTATTCTATCGTGTTGGAGAATGTCACACGGCTGCATTAAAACCTACTCATATTCACATTATTAATAAGAAAAAGTAATGGTCGATTATCGCAGAAAATAATAACTTCAGGCTACAGAGAGTTAAAAATTTTTCGTGCCATTTGAGACTTTCATTTATTTTGTATATCATCAAGGATAAATATTTAAAGGTTTTTTAACCTCTCTGAATTCTCTCGAGGTAAAAACTGCAATAAAGATGTGAATTATTCCGTTTCGTGCGTTGCAGTTCATGCTTCAGAATATATTATTACGATTTGAAAGAAAAAAGAGATGGGTATCAATAAAAGTTATTATGGGAGGACCATCTCCAGTAAAATGACTGATTCATTGATAAAATCTTCTCTCCTCCGGGAAGAATCTGTTAACATTTTTTCGAATGGGTAATTGCATGTTTTATTACTCTTTCATTCCGTCAGTCGAAGAAGACTGTGGAGTTCTGATATATTTTCAATTGAGGCATTGACTGATGTTACGACGAATTAGATATATCCATCTTGATAAGAATATGATGACGATCATTACGTTTGAAAAATCGTTAAATAAGTGAAACTGAATATTCGGCTATTTTCATCCGTCACATTCGTTATTCGAGCAGAAAGACTTTGTGTTCATCATTTTATAGTGAAAAACAGATTTCAGCTATTCGTCGTGAAGCGATATTCGTTCAAAGGAAATATATCCCTTTGGGTATTTTTAAGAAATTATGAAGCAAGATATAAACGAAGGCCCATCTGTAGCAGTAGAGGGAACTTTCGCATGAAAACAGAGATCCGAAAGAATCGCAAGGCAGCTGTTGAACGAGAGTGTGCGATGGGGAAAATCGTTCGAGGGAAGCTGCGATACTGGAATACACATTCAGTCTTATCTTACAATCGCCTGCGGTTTTCCTCCGCCTGCCTCCGTTACCCACAACCCTCAGTTCGTTTCACATCTTTCCTTGGAAACCTCTTATCCCTGCCTTTCCTCTTTCACATCCCACACTGTCCTCTGCCGCATTCCCTTGTACCTAAATTCAACTCTGATTTCCTAAAATAACGAATTCCACGTCATCTGCAGTCGACTCAGGCTGTTCTCACGCAAAATCCTCATCTGATGATTATTTTTCGATTGGTTGTAATGCGATAAGAGCTAATACCATTAGGCATTTGGTAATAAAGAGTAATTCAATTTTTTCTTGTGTTAAACGCAACTATTAGCACAAATAGGTGATAAATGTATATACCTGAAACGTATATGGTCTAATCCTAAATTTAATTCTTGTCCTCCTCATTTTTATTCTGTTAAGTCTGCAAACATTTATTTGATGAAATATTCGGCCGTTTTACGTATATCCATAGGTTTTCTAGCACTTGGTAGCTATCTCTTCCTTAAAATTCCCTTTTAATTTTCCTTTACTTATTAAAGGCTGACCTATCTTTCATATAATCTGAAAACTACTCTCTTTGGCTCACCTCTTCATCTTTTCTACGAAATATACGCTTGATCTCGATTTTTAGCAAACCATTTCCTCTAAGTATGTGACCCACCTACTATCTCTGCCTCTTTACCTTATTTTTTACATTAAATAAACTTTTCATTTTGCCACAATTTCTGGTACTTTTTGCGTATTTTTCTGTGATTAATTATTCTATTCTTAATTATTCTATTATTCTATACCTCATTCACACCACGAAAGTCTTCAATCTTTTGAAGTCCTCTTTCTAAGATTCCAGCTTTCTCACTTATTGTGTGTATACCTAAGTACTCCAGACTAAATATGTTATCAATCTTTTGCTTCCTGGGCTAACGCTACTCTTTCTTTCACTTCTTTTCTTTTATTATTCGACCATTATTTTTGCGAACATTTTTAAATAAGCAATATGCAAACTTTTATTTCTAATAAGTAATTAAAAAATTCTTATCCTCTTCTCTATCTAAGATTAAATTTCATGCTGTATTAAATTGTATATTTAGAGTGGGCATTTGTTGCCTAAGAGCATAGCTTAGATATTGACATTTCATTCTTCAAATATTTCCCCTCATAAGATATTCACCGTACAAGTTTTTTGAGGTAAAATGAACATTTCCTTATGTATACAAACTTTCAAAAGCAAATGAACATTGTATGTCGATATGTAGACGTCATTTGAGCAACATATAAACTCCTAGTTTACAGTTAAGTTGCTGACGAAGGTTGCTGCTGAATAAACTGATTATCATTTTTCAAGTTATTCGAATTCCTCAACCGTATACTCTACGATATGTATGTTACTTTATTTAAAATTATAAATGAATTTTACCTCGATTACTGTTTTTTAGAGGAAAAGAGTATATTTGAGGACTTTGTGGCTACGCTTTTGTTGCTAAAATATACTGCAATGAAAATATTCTGGGAACGAAATCGCACCATCCTGAGATAATTCAATATAAGCTAGAGGTCATGGAACTTTCATTCTACCTGCCAGACCAGGATGGAAAAACACGATTACTAAAACTTGGCTTCAATTGTCATATAGCAGAATGCAGGCTGGGATTAACGCAAAGTATGTTTGCCATGAGAGAGCGAGCGGTGGCCGCTGAGGGCCATGAAGGTAACGCAGATTACTTCCACACTGGTGATCATCGTGCGGTCTTAATAAGAGTCCAAAGAAGCGCGCTACGGAAGGAAGGTGGAAAGAGGATTACGGACAACGCCGTGGACCGCAAAAGGAAGACGTCCGTAAGAATGGGGCAACAATTTCAAACGTATATAATAGATTTGCGACCTTTTTCTACGAATGTTCGTTGCATTTCCTCCCTTTGGCGATCTCTGCAAAGAAAGGAAGTTCGCAATCCGATTTAGAAGAAATCTGCGGGTTTAGGTGAATAGGAGGCTCGCAGTTCTTCAGAGTAATGAACCGGATGTGATGCAACAGCGTGGAGTTCCGTTCAGTAGAGTGCTGTGATGGGATTACGATGGAAGTGGTCGGAATGAGTCAAGTGGATCCTTTTATATCTTAGAGTAGCTGCATAATGGCATCAGCCATCTCAACCTTATCGGATTGTTAAATCATCAGCCGTTTAGTTCTAATAATACTTTGCGGAAATAAAACTGTTTTGTCTAAATCTGATCCGTACATTTCTTTTGGATTCGCAGCAACATAGAGTAGTAGTAGTATTGTTAAAAGTGCTTCGACAGCTTAGGTCATTTCGCACGTAGGCCCCCACCGGGAATCGAACCCGGGACCGCTTTCACCGAAGTTGAACGCGTTGCCTAGTTGGCTATCCGGGAGCCTGCAACTTAGAGTTAAGGGTGTTCAAACCGCGGCATGAGAGCCTCGTGAGGCCCTTCCATCAATCATGTGTGGTCCGTGCCTCTGAGAATTCAAATTATCCTTTGCATTTAATACTCTTTCTTCAAATACGATTGGTACTTGGAGAGCAAACGAAGGGTATTTTGAAATCAAAAATATACGTAAATCATCAGCAATTTGTCATATAGATTTAGTATTAACAACAAAAATAAGTTGTTGGCGGACTTCTAAATCTCTCCAAATGCTATTTCAGCCCACTGAAACTTCAAGCTTGGGGACCTTATAATCAAGCTTATGTTAATTACAATTCATTATTCATCTTAAAAATAACTTGAAAATAATATCTTTCAGGACATATTACTTTATTATCATAAGAATTTACGTAAACAAAAATTCAGCGCAAATACGTTTACCATTCAGATGTAATATGTCGTATCATGATTTTCCGTAGATTTTGAAAGTTATCTCGGTCAACACACCTACTATTTAGTTAAGTTAGTAGTAGCCTTATTCCAAAGGTAGAATCGAAGGCAAGCCGATGAAAGTCAAATTTAATGAAATTCAGTCATTTGCATTGTGATCTCAAAATCTGAACTGGTTATTTATCGGGTGATTTTGTCTGATTTACATTTATGTATATGGGCGAAAAGGGAATGAAAAACCATCAATTTTAGGGGTCTTTTTAAATTCAACTCGAATTTGTGGAGTGCCATCATCAAAAAGCGAAATATTCTTTCATTTTCCTGGATATCAAGAAAACATGTTGAAACTGGCTTTTGCCGGCGTAGGTGTTCGACCGAGAGAAACGGAATTTAGGCGAAGTGATTAGGAGAGAAGAGAGAGAGGATATATTCTTGTACAAGTGATGAGTCATGAGTCCTCCGTGAATTTTAAAGAATCACTTTTTACACATTCCCCCAGCAACACATCGAAAGCGTCTTGCAGGGAATACGTAGGTGTAGATGTTTATTACGCGCTTTGTGAATGAAGAATGAAGAAATAGTGTCTATTAGTAGTAATTATGTATATATTATGGTTCATTTCTAATTTTCAGCTTGTGTGTTCTAAATTAGAAAGGTATCGTGCTCTCAATTTGAAACTATCGAATTAACTTACGTAAGTAAAAGTATTTTAGTCTCTATAATACATTAATCCCCACCCTGTTTCATTTTCTGCAAATTTAGCACCCAATATCCCTCTCTATACGCTGAAAACTCTTGGTGGAAATTGCCGTGTTACTCGTGTTTAGGTCTTTCCCCGAATGTATATTTCAAATTCCTGTTTTTCATTTATTTTCTCTCTCTTTGCGGATTGCAGTGGTCATCATTTTGTACATATTCTATATTTATTTCTGATGTTTCAATATATTGACCGTCACCACCAAGAAGGAGATTCTGTTTAAATTTAATTCACACCTTAAAGTAGCACATTTTATTTAACTGACATCACTTTCAATGATCAAAATACATTTTTCGTCGATATTTTGTATTTAAAGATCAAATGTTACTCTGATCTACACGGTACTTCCAGTTGAAAATGAATAATGTCTCTTCGGTCCTCTAATTTTGAGTCGAAGATCCTCACAACATTTCCGGGTCGTTAATTTTATCGCCTAACACAACTACATCGGCCACACTTTGTCAGCAATTCGGACATTTCTGTGCGCCAGCAAGTCGCCCATATTGCACACCTTGTGCTTGCCATTTCCCACCTTGGCATTTCAAATGATCACACCTGCCCCATTATTGGTCCAGTTCGACCATATATACCACTTAGACCAACTTGTCGTCCTGTGGGGAGGCGTCGCTTGTCTCGACGGAGATTTGGACAGTTTTTCGCAGAATCGGAGGTGACCAACGGAACACTTTACTTTCGGACCTCTCGCACTCAATGCCGAGAGGTAAGTCGATGTTTTCGCTATCTGCGGGGGCAATCAGCGGTCAGTGGGAGGTCGGGTCACTACGGGGATCATGCTGTCGTAGAACTAAGCGTGGCCGAAGCGGAGTTTCGGAAATAGGGAGAATGAGCAGATGCGACCAGAAACACGGAGGGTATGATGTGACACTGCGGTAGAAATGTTGTCGTTTGTATTCGTGCTAATGCCATTTTTTTATGGCCGTACCCTTGCGCCAAACTCCTATATAATTTTCCCATACCTTCGGTAGAAGAAAAATCTCTTTGCTATATACCCTTGTTCTTTTTAAATCGTTGAAGATAAATTTCTTGGGTAGTTTTTGAAAATAGAAGAATAATAATAAGTGAAATATTCAACTGAATGTAGAAAGGAATACCATCATATTGTGAAAGGAAATTTCACTAGTAATGAAAACCTTGTTTAGGAATCAGGTTAATCAGGCTAAAATTAGGTCCACTAAATTAGTCACGTGAGAAATGAACTACAATTTTATCCTTGCTGATTGCGGAGAGTTGATTCTTCACAGAGATGCAGCCTTGACTTTTTGGAGGAATACTCAGCTTAAAAGTTAATATTAACCGTAAATAAACCAGGAATATAAGTTAGACTTTTGTTTACATTTAGATTATATTATTTGTAATTTTTTTGTTCTATCAGCTTAATGTCGATATTCTAGAATATAGGTGTCCTGTCGATCGCAACGTGATCTGATTAGTGTCCACTATTTAATGCATATTACGGATTTTTTTCTTTTTACTTCTTGGAGAGAAACCTCACAGATCCTAAAGATATCGGTAAACTTGCTGTGCAAGTACCATATACTAAATAAATTTAATATATTATTCATACATCTGATTACCACAAACAAAATAAAATGTGAAATTTCTCTGGTTTTTCCATTGCAAGCAAAAATAATAGTTTGATCCGCCAATTTATGTTTATTTATACGTTTGACCTTCTTTATCAACAAAGATGGATAGCACTATATTTCTTTGAAGTGTTACAGTAATGAGTAGTAGAGTTTTCCAGCAGGAAATCTACTCCTCATCATTAGTAAATCAAGGATACAATTAATATGTCCAATCGTGTTTTTGTGTAGCTCAACACACAATTACTAAGTATGTAATACTTTTTCTATATGAAATCGAGGACAGGTAGGTTGAGGAACATGGATAGCAGGATTAAGAGTTAATTCAATATTTTCCTTCAGAGAGTATTAGAGAATGTTATTGAAATAGTAGCAACGTGTTTGCAAAATATTTAGTTCAACTAGAAACACAGGAAAACGGGTAAGGGTGACTTTGCGCAAGATGGTGCGCACCCAGGAAAAATCCCAAGGAAGAATGAACTTGAAAAAAGTCTGACGGGACCGGGAAACGAACCCGGGTCCGGAACCCGGTCCCGTCAGACTTTTTTCAAGTCCATTCTTCCTTGGGATTCAACCAGAAAGAGAATTCTATGGTATTCTAAGAATTTATCTGGCAAAGCTCTTAGCTTATGCGCCGATTTCAAAAGGGAAAAAGACGTAAAAGAAGTAAAAAAGTTGTAATGACTAAATCGTCACTGCCAGCGAGTCTCAGCAACCACAGCGGCATACTCGTCCATGTCTCATCCACCTCTACTCCGCACCAACTCCTTCCATTATATTTACGCATACGGCCCTTACATGCACCGAAAACACAAGAGTGTCCCCATTTCCGCCCACCCAAAAACACCCTTCCTACAGTCCTCACCTTCATCTCCCGCCTTGCCTACCACTGCACCAGGCCTTCCCCTTCTTCTTTCCCTCTTCCACTGAAGAGAGATAGCATCGCTCATCAGATAAGCGCAGGGACCGTGCACCGGAGGCTGCGGGGTGGCACGGCAGTTGCAACCAAAGAGGGGACATTTCGTTGTGCGTGCAGACCGACGCCTACGTGCATGCGGGAAACGAGGATTTCAACGCGCGCACTCTTCAATTCCTCCTCACGCCCCGAAGCTCTGTCTCATTGCCTATTTTTTCTCAAGGGCCGAAAGGCCGCGACACAAGGGGCAGTTTGGTCAATGAATGCAGTAGTTTAGGGGAAGGGTATATTGTCGGATCGCGGAGGGGAATGATAAACTACTTTCATCGTTTTTAGACGCGTGTGCAAGGCGAGGGAACAAATATTGTCCGGATGACCCTTCTCATTTTGAGAGGATATCTCAGAAAGGGTGCCTGCGAGTACTCGTACGAAGGTCGGTAATTGTGGATCGGAAGGGTTTTTCTTTATTTTATTGTGGTGGAGAAGGAGTTGGCTTTGTGACGGCCGTGTTTGGAGATCGGAGAGGGACCCTCGAAAGCGAAGTGCTCGCCTTGTAGTGCGTGTGAGAGAGATTCAGGCGCATTAGCTGAGATACGGTCAGTAAATACCCGCAGACGCCGCGGCACGTTTTTTCATGCGTTGCGAATTTACGAACTGATGCGATCTTTTAGGTTGATCTTTCGATGGAAAACGAGACGATTAAATATTTAGGGTTTGGAAACGCTCTTGATTGTTGAGCAAGAGATTGGAATTTTAAAATTTGATCGGCGGCAAAAAAGAAAAGGGGCCGCCTCGCTAGACTTAGGACATCATTTTGCATGCTATATAATGTTTACGATCTTTTTACACATCATTGTTAATGAATTGCTATTTTAAAGCAAAATTTTGTCGTAAGGATAAATCTTTTGCTGTATCAGTTTTCAGCCTGTGTTTAGTAAAGAGTCTATAAAATGAATTGCTATAGAATTTATCTGTAAAGACGAATGATCCCAGAAATAGTAGCTATAATTTAAAAGAGAGAAATAATATCGTTATTAGCAAAGGTTGCTCATTGTGTGCGTGAGAAGCAGAATTGCGCATTGGAGAAATATTTGTGTTTGAATACAGAGTAATTATAGAGGCTATACCCACTTAAGAGAAATTTATGTGACATCATAAACGTTATGGTATCTTAACAAGGATGTTTTATTACCTTTAATTAAGAGCTGTTAAGAAAATTGAGTAGTCTGCAAATTGTTTCGTGATATTCCCATCCAAAAGATAAAGATAGGATTTAATCTCTCTCCTACGAATATATATTTATATGATATCCTTCAATTAACTTGAAGACGACTGACAAGATCATGCTGTGCAACTTTTCCATGCAATAATAAACCCGTTTCCGTAATTAATTTTCTCTTTGCAAATGACTTGCTCCGTGCTGAGATGACCGTACTGAATGACGAAGCGGCTCGGCACACCTCTTTTGTTTCTGGAAATTTTAAAAGGAATTTTATCTTTTCTTTGTGCTTGACATTTCATTCAGAAGAATTATGAACTGTAGTAAACATAGTTTTTTTTGTTTTGTATCTTTCCTTTTCGGATTATTTTGCCCAAATTTCAGTAATACATCTTAAGAATAAAATAGATGGCGTAATATTACATCTTGTTTCATGAGCCATGAATCAATGCGACTTTCTGTTCCAACGTGATGTCCAAATAAAAGTAGTCTGTTGACCTCCGTCATTGATATCCGTATTGATATCTGTATTCAATCATCGGATATAATCTTTTTTCTTGACAAAGTCTCTCACTTGCATAGAAGTGCTTTTTGATTTAATTTTGTTATGCATTGTTTCGCAAAGCATCCCAAACTGTTGAAAATTTTTAATTCTGTCCAAAATTAGTCGGTAACATGGAATGAGGAAATGGATGGAATCAGGGCAGAAGCTACCGATGAATGGAGCGAAAAAAGAACGGGAGAAAAGAATTCCGTTCCATTCATACCATTCGGAACCCTTTCCCTTTGCGTGCTCTACTCTTTTTCACGGAAAAAACTGATATTTATCTACAACGGATTCAAACGGAGGGATTCCTCACGCCCTTAATCACGCGAATGGAAGTCTGGGAAACGCTCTCCTTACAACTCAATCCCATACCCCCTACCTCATCCTTGCATCCCTTATTCCACATCCGCCCTCAGTTCCCGGTTCCTTCACCGATTCCGTACCTCCGACCGAGCAATTTCAAAAATCTCCACCGCACACACGGCTTTATACCTCCTTTGACCCGGTGAACATCAGCCTACAACTTGCCTTAACTGCATCACCCTGCCTCCAATCCCCAGCCACCCACTCCCTATAAACTCCCCTCTCGCCCATAAAGTTCCCTGCATAAAGAGCGCTCTCTCTCCCAGGGTCCCCCATCCCCAGAGGGTGTTCAGCACCCTGCCCCTTCTCCCTCTCCTCTTGGAATGCTGATACTAATCTCTTGTCTCTCCGACTACCATTTATGCTTTTTTCATCTCTGCGCTCCCATTCTCAACGCTTCCTCCTTCCTCTTTATTCCCTGCATTCGTTGACAGAGGACCCTCTCCAATCTGCCCCTCCCTGCGCCCTCTCGTTGCCTTGTCTCTCTATTTTTGGCAGCATTTTTTTATTCCGTCGCCCGTCAGAACCGCTAAGATTCATTCGTGTAGGTAATGTCGCGTCCTATTTACCCTTTGCCACTCTACGATGCGTTCTTTTCCCACGCTCTTCTCTTGCAGAGTTAAAATTGAAGAATTTCCTTCGTACACCTTCCATTCTACGTGAACGAAATTCCATAAAATAATTTTTCTCTCAACAATCTCAGAGATAGGTACGTTTGATATTTAACTTGACACGAGAAACAATATTATTAGACATGTAATTTAGAATAACTTGTTCTGAATAAGTTTTTATTGCACAAATATCAGGAAACTTCATATCTGTTTTGCTATACATACAAGTACATTGCGTTGAGCACAGACAAACTTGAATTATATTGACATCACTCCTAGGCTAAGATGAAATAATATTAAATCTCCTGAAAATTACGGCATATTTTTAATCAGCTTATTTTCCCATTAAGACAGTCCTTCATGAGACCTATTGCACGAGAATATTTAGCGATGTTGTTACCTTCAAACTCGGCACAACTTCCAAATCTGCAGCATCTTCGTCCATATTGAAATAAATGCTGGCAAACTAGCATGTAATTAGATGCAGAAACAGTTTCAATCTTATAATTCGAAGTTATTTACTCGCTGATTTATCTTTATGAATTTTCTTATTACCCCGACAACAAACATTAATCTCGATAACTACTCGTATTAATTAGGTAATAACTGGTACATGTAAAAATGATAGCACAAAGGCGAGAGGATATTTACAAGCATACTCATTGTTCGATGTTTTGTTAATATTACAATGCATTCTATTGGACATTCTTAGCAAGGGTAACTGCAACAGCAATGAGCGCTTCATTAAAGTGATCTTAATTTTCAGAATATATATGTATGTACGAAACACTGCTAAACACGGTTTTATGAACGCAAGAATTCGAATAGTTGATCTATCGCACGGTGAATCGAGTCATTAATATGGAACACGCTCTGTAAAACCTGACTTCCTACCCGCGTAAGATACGATCGGTCGAAATATTTGGATCGACATTTAACAAATATCAAGAGATATTAGCGGAACGCTACGAGGTGATACCGATCGTTTTTATCACAGATCCGGTCGCGCGTAGAAGAGGAAGATAATTTCGGGGAACGTTATCTCCCTTCGCCCTCCGTTTTGTCCGCAGAGGTAGACATAAATTTTTTCCCGCCCTCGCTCTTCTCTTACCGCGAGTTCTTTTTCAAAAAAGAGGTACGCGTGTCTGAGTATCAGGTTTCGCGGTGGATATGGGGAGGAAAATAAACCGCAAGAGGGAGATAGAGGATCAATCTGTGCAGACGACCGTCTTTTTCGCCACCTCGGGATCCTCAAAATGGCCGCTCCGTCTTTTGGTTCCTCTCTCGCGCTCTCTGTCCATTTCTCTCTTCTCCATCGCTATCTCTCTCCGTCTGGACAAACTCCAAGAGCGACGATGCTTATCAATCGCTTTAAATGCCCTTTTCACAGAGTATCATCTCGTACACACAGGACGACTACTGATGCCGTCTACCGCTTCGTGTATCTCTTCTTTTTTTCTCCCTTATCAGCTCTCTGTTTACCCTCTTCCACATCAGAATCTAACGGGCGAAGGAGATAAAATTTATTTCCCTTCATCGCGCGCTAATTTAATCTTTTCCGCAGCGATGGTTTTTAATCTCTTATCTCTTAATACAAGGGCCGTGCTATTAGGATAGAGACATCGATATGCTTTCATCTTTCCGGGATTACTTACGACTTGGCAACGCCTTCGACTACACAAAGTCAAGATAACAGGTTTTGGGAGCTATTTTCTGTGGTGGATTCCTCACACTGGTAATTAAACCCCGGACGAGAAGCTTGCGCACGTCCTTGACTTTTAATTTGGCGATTACGCGGGGATAAATTTGGGATGTGAACGTTCATCGAAGACTAAAAATATACTCTATCACGGACTAATTACGTGTGCTTGCTTGGTGATATCCACGAAACATATTTGACTGAATTTCGTAACCATTGAGGTTATCTCCTCGTTATGTAACTATGTATACATTTCGTTTCAACAAAATGTTTCCAATTCCATTATTAAAAACAGTTACTCGTTGAATAGGAAAGCTAAATTTCTAAATACGTGAGAGTTTTCAGAAGATAAAATTCCATGTTGTATCTTAATCCAACAAGGGAACATTTTCTAATATACGTGGATCAGTTTCTAAATACTCGTGAATTTAAAATTTCAAAATGTGCGCAACTGTAGATTACTGCAGGAAAACAGAAATTTTGCGGAACTTCGAAGGATTATTTTGCTAGTTATTGTAAAACATGTTTCAAAAAATGACTTCCAATTTCCCTCTCCCCTCATGGCCTGCTATCTATATTTGTCCTCTCTCTCATTCCCTGTCCTCTCTTCTCCCCCTCCACTGCATTCCCCTCCCAAAAGCATTTTACCCTGTCGTGTGCCGGAGTAAGAGGACGCCCCACGCAGATGAACGGAAAAAGAAGCAGAGATAAGGACGCCAATGGAGAAAGGGAGCAAAGGGGAGGATGCTATGAGGGACAGAAAGGACCCCCCCTCTTTCTGCACTCAGCATATATCCATGAAGAAAGAGTGAGGGGAGGGAAGGTGCAGATAGTGATCACGCAGTACACAATCCGAGAGGAGGCTGTGGCTGAAGAGCTGCTGCTTGCATGGGGGGAGGGAGAGTGGCGTGAGGGGGACTTGAAGCGTATTTGTGGGAAGGGACTACAGACGTGAACTACGGTTGGATTTTTTCCGGAGATAAAGTTCTGGTGGTTGGTAGGTTGTGGGTTCAGGAGATTTGAATGGCAGTGTTTTCGGGAAGGGTGTTTGGAATTGGTTGAGGGTATGCTAGATATTAGCGGAGGAGAGCAATGCTTGTAATACCAGCGAAATTATGGTCGTTAAAGAATGCTTTATTATCTTGGACCGTTATGTGCAGTAAAAATGTTCCGCGCAACTTTTGATCGTAGAAATAATATCTTGTACCTAAAAAGTGTGATCACTCAAACCTGTGAATTTGAGTGTCATCTCAAATCATAGATTGAATATTAAATTATACATTCTCTCGGTTTAGTTTTGTATCAATATTTTCTGATATAAGAGAATTAATAGAAGTTTCTAATATTCCATCTTAAATGATCGACATTATTATCCCACCGATGGAATTCGTAAAACACGAGTTTATAAAGAGCATAGCATTTTATTTATTGTGTGTTTATTTATGTATATTGGTTTTACTTTTCCAAGAAATGTTACACCCGACTTCGGGTGGAATTGGGAATTAATAGGCTATTCTTATATTTAACCCGATGGTAAAACATAAGTGACAAATATAATTAAATAAGATAACTAAGGAAGGATAGAAAACAGTAATAAATTAAAAATATTTTCATATAGAAAGTGGTTGAAGCAGAAATTAAAAGAATGGTTAGGTGAATTAAAAACTTAATAACGAAGATTTCTGAGAAAGAAAATTCTGCTCACATTGGTATCGGAGATTATCAGATTGATATCTGTCGTTCGTAGGAGGCGGAAAATTAAGAGTTCTTTTTAAAACGCCCGTTTTAATAGCAAAATTTTAGTCGCATGCGGAAAAATTTATAGAATGCCTTTGGGCTTGGCATTTTCAAAAGACGTCAAAAAATTAGACCTGGTCCAGAAAACCGTGGTTGCATTTCACTGATAAGGTCTCTTGTCACAGTACTCTGCAACAAAAATGGAGCACGTGGTAGTGGTCTGCCAAAAGACGAGCGAGGCGAAAATTTGTGGTGACTGAAAGAGGAGAAACAGAAAGAGGCAAAAAGATACGACACAGCAGATTAGAGTAGCGATAGGGAATTGACGGCGAGGATATGTAATGAGAGATATTTGAAGGAAAGGGAAATACGACGACGGGAAGGACAAAGGATAGAAGGAAGCGTCGTCGCCCGGCGTCCAGTGTCAACCACCGCCTCCTCACAAGGGATCTCTTATCTACGTCCGCAATTCGCGACCTCCGACTCATACCTTCTCTTTAAGGCAAGACTTGGGTTGCCAACCCAAATGGCAATCCTGGTTATTTTTTTCGTCCTTTACATACCATTTTGAAGAACATTTAGTGACTTTATATTCAGAATACATTTACAGGCCTGAAAAACTCATTCACATAGATCTTACAAAATTTACCTTAACAGAGAAAAGCAACAACGAGTTCAAGATTCTCAGTACACAATTCTGTTGAGATATGGAAAATATTTTTGTTTACTCAATCAATTCATGTGATGAAACATGGCCTTTGGCAATATTCTTTGAAAAATGCGTATCCAGGTCCACTCTTAAAAGATAAGTTGGATAAATGAAAATAACATCTACTCCTTTGATTAGAACTCTAGAGAAAACGTGATTAGTTGCCGATTTTGTTAAGAATGATATTTATACATCTTATTAAAGCACATTATGTTTGAATGCCTCTCGTTTCCCCTCTCCAAAATTTCGAACTTGAAAAATGTATTATTTTCCAGAAAACCTCCCTCAACTATTTCTCCCCTCCCGCATCCAATTATTACCGAAGTCTCGCTTTTTAGGCATTGCTTTATTGAAAATACGATGTCACATACCTAATATTTTTCGTTTGTAATTAGTATCTTCCTTTTTCGAGACACGAGTACATGATTTCCGAGGGTTGGCAACACTTTGCCAAGGGCTTCAGAAGCGCAGTAAGGCGATACTTGGCAACCGTTTAAGATTTTCCTCAGTCTCATCCCGAGTAGCTCCCGGAGATATGTGTGCACTTCCACTCTCTCATTGTTGACCCGCGCACGCGCATAATATCCCTCAGCCGTAGTGAAAAAAGAGGGCAAGAAAGAGATTCTCATCTATCCCTCATCTTATCCTCCAAAGAGAGATTCCTGGAAGCGATTCCTTTGGCCGATAACCGCGCCTAAAAGGCCACGAGCCCCGGGATGGCCATATTCCAAGAGAGTGGGTAAACAGAAGAGGGATCATGGAGAGTGGAAGAGAGGTAGAAAGAGGAAGCAAGAAGGCATGGACGGATAGAAGGAAGGGAATGAAAAAATACAAGGATGAAAGACAACCATTACCTAAAAGTAGGCAGAATTATTAGCCAGAATCTGGCAGACTAGGAACCATAGAAAATTCGGTGGAGGTTTTAAATGTGCTTTCTCAGCTTTTAAAAAAGATCGCCATTCTTTAGCAAAAGATGGAGGGAGGACATTCCGAAGGGAATCCATAAATGCTTGGCGATAGTTATTATCTCTTAAATCTGCTTCGTAATGAACGCACTGACATATGACACTCTCAATACTTAGTTTACTGCGATTTTTAATCCAAAAGTTTATTCTGTTTCGGGTTTGTTCCAAAACAAGTGATGAAACCAGAAACACCTAGTTGTGCTCTGTCGGCTTTATATAACCTGCCACTCTTACGATTATTTATTTTTGAAACTAAGATTGTGTTTTATTACTTTATAATAAATTAATAATTTATGATTTTAATTTGTCCCATTTTATTGAAAATGGAGGATGTTTAAAATCGAATGAACGAAAAGGTTGAGTAATACGGTAACGTGAACGAAGCTCTGTAAAATTTCATAACCTTGTTCAACTGAAACATTTAGGGATATCCTGAAATAAAACACGGCAATTTTCTTCAGAATTTTAAGCGATACCTCCTTGGATGGCTCAAGAGAAGAAAGGAAAGGGGAAGATTGTAGATAAAGATGAGGAAACAGACGGAAAATTAGGAAAATCAAAGGAGGAGGAGATAGTTATGATAAAGAGATATAAGAATAAGGATAAATTAAGGGTAAAGATGGCTGCGATGAGTTGAGTGGTTGGCGAGGAAAGGTAGAGAGAGTTGACACGTCCGGTTCGCCTTATCTCGCGGTTAGACTAAATTTGGAGGACGTGATACGCAGTCGATAGGGAAGTGAGTCTGTTGAAAGAGAGTGAGAAAGAGTTTGGCAAAGAAGGGTTTTCGTCGCAATCTGAGATGAGAAATCTGGTGTCGGCACGAGTTGGAAGATAGGAAGGGAAAAAACGGGTCGTGGAAGGAAAAAAAGAGTGGAGATAACTTTGACGGGAAACACTCATTTCGCGATCTGTAAACATATCTTCCCTTCCTCTCCCTATCTGCTTCTCTCGCTTTAATCTATCTCAATCAGAGATGCGGGAAAAGAACGGTGTGGTGTTAGAGGGGAAGGGATTAAGGGAATTATCTATCTCTACAGCCTTTTCAAGGTGATGCTGCTCTTCTTCTGAATTCTTGTCGCCCCTTTTTTCGGAAAGGTGTTTGAAATTTCTAGGTCCGCTGATATTCCGTGTTTTCTGTAACATGTGATGCCCTTTAAAATACCAACGTGGGTAGCCGGTTTTATTTTTGGTACTGAAGGGCTTCGATGTAAATTCCCGTCATCACTTGCATCATTAGCTAAATGGAAGTAATTAGGGAACCAGTGAATACTTGGGGTAATGTATACGGAAAACATTATGCAAAAGAAATTATATAAAAGAGAAACGAAAAATGATAAACTATATAAAAAATTAAATAATAAATTTCCATTTCTTAGTTGATGTTCTTTTGTAGTGGATAGCGGAAATAGCAAACAACTCACCTACTTTCTGTGCTGTGAAATTCACCATTAACCATAAACTCTATTCAATAATTATATTAATTATTATATTTTATACTATACTATTTCAATAAATATTTAATTCATGGTTTGATTTCAAATAATAGCCGATTAAGTGCGATTAGGTTCTATCTTCCCATTACAAATGTGTATTGGAAAAAGCAGCATTATCTTTCGCTTAGGAAAATAATAAGATCACCGAAGAAAGCTTTTTACCTAACCAATTAAGGAAATTTAACTTCAATTTGATAAAATTCTCCCTCCAAACATAAGGATAGGCAAGTTCTTTGCAGAGAGATTTTTGAAGTGTAAAAAACTCTCTCCGTCCATCTGAGTAACCATTGCTTACCCTTTTTCTCAGGGCTTAAAAAAATGGAAGTACACGAGTTTTTAAAAATTTCTTTAAGTAAATATTTCTCAGGAACGCAAATAATGAATGATTTCTATGCACGTCACATTAAACGTTTTAAAATATGAAGAAAAACGAAAAACAGATTTAAACCTTTAGCACAGAAAGTTTATTCTACGACTATGGTTTCGACCCTTGGGTCATCTTTTTTTCATTTTTCTTGATGAGAGAAACTACCACAAAGTGGAGGCCAATTTAGTAGATTCTGGTGTTAATTTTTCCATTCGTAAAAAGCAATATTATTATTCTCAAGAACAAAAATTATGCGTTATCGTTTGAATGAAATTTTAGTTGACGTAAAGATATGCGGTTACTTTCTTCTTTGAACGATTATTATATTAAAATTTTTTCATATTCATTAACTACTTAGACCCTCATTGACCAAGTAGTCTATTTTGAAACCCCGATTAAATGATACGGCTCTGCTCTATATTCCCTCATATGCTCTCGCACAGAACCGGTCACTCCTGCGTACGGATGAGCACCATCATGCAGAGGAAGACTAGGAGGCCAATACAAGGACAATGTTGTACTGATTATTGGCTTAGGAGAGAAGCGGGTGCCCTGCTGCATACATGGCACTCCTCTTATAAGGAATAGTAAGAGAGGGAGGGAGAATGAAAGAATTGTAGTGGAGATTTCGTCGAGTGTCGCGTTACTTTTCCCCGATTCGGGTAGAGTGGCGCCATCTTCTCTGTTTGCGAATCGGGAGCAGAGTGAATCTATCCCGCGGGTGTTCAGTTGCACCGCCCACATCCCGGTGTGCCTTACGCCAAACAATCACACCTGCCGCATAGCGGAAGGGAGATCCCACCACCGCGCGAATAAAACATCCGGTATATTTTAAGTGCTCAAGGCGAGAGGATGCGAATCGTTATGAGATGGCCGTTACGTATGCGGGCGGAGAAGGACGTGGGACTGATTTGCATTGATCGAAGAAAAATGGGTGGCCACTTGCAATACTGGCAATAATTCTTTAGCCAGAGATGGCAGGACCTGAAAAAAATGAGGCTAATTTTAAGATATCAAAGAAAGAAATATTTTGTATCTGATATCTGAAATCGAAATTTAAACAATGGATTCAGTAATTCGTTAGCTAGTTATTCATAACAGTAACAGTTTTTTTATGCCTTTGAACTTTGAAATTTCAAAATATTCCGAGATTTTCCTTTCACTGCTTCTAAATGCACATGTTCTAAGATGAAAAGTGAAACTCAGCCTCTATGGCAGTAGAACTTAATTAATGCAGCAAAATTATAATAGTTCGTTCAATATGCAGGGAAAAGAAAAGGAGGATAAAGCACGAAAGTGTGTTTTTATTAGGTCGGCTGTCCACCACCGTAATTGGTAATTTAATTTCTATTTATCTCGACATCCAATCCACTTGAGTGACACCTTAAGACTTTCATCGGCTGCTTGTAAGAGATTATTTACTTCCAACCATTAATAAAATGTTGGGAATGATTTGAGTATTTCACAATACTAATGGAAGACGTCTATTATAAATGTCAAAGATGGAGAACTAATCCTACTGAAATCAATATGGTCAGGCGTCTATGGGAGACCACAGCATAAAACAAAAAAGACTTGGTAACTTTTCCAAACAATTAAATTATGATGATGCCACTACGGTAGCAAAACCGGTCCTCACCATTAAATTGTTTGGAAAATTTACCATATTTTTTTTCAGAACTAATTTTACGATATTTTATTGCTATATCAATTTCAAACAATCTAAAAATCAAATCTTCGTTCATTTATTCTCAAAGAAATCTTTACACATTCCCTAGATATCACGTATTAGACAAAACTTTATTTGAATATCGAAATTACGTATTAAAATAGAATAGACATAAAGGATAGAAGAAGAATGGAAGATAGAGAAGGTGAGCAGATTGAGAAAAGGAGGATGAAGATAACAGAGCGAATTTTCTATAGCGGATGGCATCTGAGGGCAAAGGGTTTGGCGGGGGAGGCCCTTAGACCCTTTGGGACTAAAAGGGTAGTCTACGGAGGGTGCATCATCAGCTACTATCTCGCCAGTCCATCGGAACCTCATTTCTATTGCAGGGGAAACTTCTCCTACGTCTTTCCATCCGTTTATGACAAACGCACTTCCCACTAATTCCCTCTCCTGCGTACTACTATTTTATTCCCTCAGATCCCTCCTCTCGCCAAATATTATCGCTCATCTTCCCCATGAGGCATCATATCCACTGTTTCTTACAATCGAATGATGTTCCAATTCTTATGGAAGCCTTAATTCCTAAATAATGATATGACACAATTTCCTATTTTATACTCATTGCACTAAGTATTAAGGAAAGGTCTAAATACTTTACACGGTAATCATCACACTAAATTAAGGGAGGTTTAAAACTTAAAATGATTTTAATTGTATCCTTATTTAATTATATTATAATTGTCTATTTCTTAAACTTGAGCTTAATAAAATATCTCGAAACAGAAAGGGAGACCATGAAAATGGTCTATTCGACGAAGATAAGGAAAGAAGTCCAACTATTCCCTCTCTGCTCAGATGCAAAGTTTATAAATACTGCAATATAATATAAAATTAGCAAGAGTAGTGATTACGGTCGAGATGCCAAGAGAACATCTGTTGTTCAATTCAAGCCAATGAACAGACAATTAATTTATACATTATTTCAATAACCGTTAGATAAGAGCCGAAAATTCGAAAAATATTACAAAACAAGTACATCTCTGGAATGAGGTTTTCATCATCCCTTTTCCCGTCTTCAGTTGAATAGGCGTACCCTAGTATCGTCAGCAAGGAGGCGAATTGCGAGTATTTACGTAGAAAAAGCGTTGGATCAATGTAAAGCCATCCAATTCTAATCGATTAGCTCAGTCAAATCTTTACGCTACGAGTTAAAAGGAAGCATCTGAATCATACGCGTGATTTGCTCCGCTCACTTTCTCTTCAGGGAACTAAATCGAATCAACTACGGTCGCTTCGCATTCTTCCGGTCGATAACGCTGAGCGTCCGTATAGAAAAAGCCCATCTCTTTTGCGACGTCCCCTACTTCCCTGAGGCAATCGAAAAATCAAACAATATAAAGTCTGTAAGGAATCTCTGCATATCAGTTGTGTAGTTATCCAAATCGGTATCAATATCTATCGGAGGAGTATTTGCCTTTTATACTGAATTCTTTAGTTCATACTTCATCCTCATCTTCCGGAATGAAGTTAAAGAGATTGATAATATTCAAACTTAAATGTGGCGATTAAAAATTAACTTGCATGAGAATTGAGAGTTAAGAAGCCTATCTGTTTGTTTGTACATACCTTTTTCATTCACCGATCATTTCTTTTGCGATGAGTTCTTTTGGTAATATGACAATAGACGCCAGTAAACAAAAATAAACAATGATTCTTGCATCAAATGTGAATGTTGTGGAATGAACGTGTACGAGAATTATGGATGGAAAACTATAGTTCTGGCGTGTACGACCTGTTTTCATCAAGAGACCTTATGTTCCACTCGGCCGCATAGGAAACCGATAGGCCGCAAATGAAATCATCACGCTGAGCTTGAAAGGCATATTGCTCTGATTCAAATAGCATCGAAAAATCAACGAAGGGAAACGAAATAAAACGTAAAGTAAAATTAACCAGAAAATTGTGCAATGTTATTTTTATCTGAAGTAAAAACAAGATTAGGACCCAAAAGGTATTTGAATGTGAACCATTGTTTCAGAAGTTGACGATAAGTCAGCATTGAAACATCGAAAGGTCGCTAGTTCTCGATAAAATTTAATTTATTGCGAATCCTTTAAAGTAATAAACAAAATAGATGGAAGTTATTATTAAGAGAAATTATACAATTTCAGGACGATTTGAGAATTACTATTTAAGTTACTGAAATTAAAATTTTCAGTTGGCCATCAAAATAACTTTCTCTCAAAATGAGAGTGGTTGCTTTGTTTTCATCAACTTTAGAAGGAAAAGAAATAGAAATAGGAAAATAGAAAATACTGGTGGTCATAGTTAAGATTTTAAGATCAGGAATCGCTCATATTTTAAGAGATTAACTTATAAATTTTATCTTACAAACGCGGAAAGGGGAGGCCATGATGTAACCTGTAAGGTAGTTGCAGCATGTTGCCAACTCTCGCAATCTCAATTCAGAGAGATGTTTTAAAATTCTATAATCTCGCGAAAAAATATTAAATTATTTTTATGCGGCAAACTTGGCACTGATGCTGAATAGGATGTTGCTATTAATATAAGATATATTGTGTTTGGCTGTAAAATTAAAGTATTTCATAGTATTTCTTAGACTTGTGTTTCGGAAAAGGAGCAAAAGGCGCCACTGAAAGCCGGGAAATGACAAAGATTTTCCACCTCCGCGAGAGTCCCTAATATTGTTATTTTTGTCAATACTGAAAACTATCTCTGCAGTAAACCCGATATTAATTTTCTTTTTAATTTCCTAGGCAGGTAAATGCAGTCATTTCTAGCGTTTCTTATCATGCTAAGCATCATCTCTCAGTCATATTCTCTCCATACTTTCAACCAATCCTTTTACCCTCTTCTCCTTTCCAATAAACCCATTCTCAGGGAATCGTCGTTCTTTCACGCCCCAAAAGCCCTCTCCATCTTCCACTCTTTCCCGGGGCCGAATTTGAATCGCCACGAGAACGAAGATCGAAGGAGACTTGTCCCCCTCGCACCGCTCTGCTATGCATTGTCCCCTTAACCAATTCCTTTCTACGAATGCCACCCCACGCCTCTGCTCTTTAGGACCATAACCCGACCGCCCTCTCTACCGTTTTCTCCTCCTTTCATCTCCATCTTATCTCTCTCTATCTCATCTCTCCCTCCACACTCGGAGACCACCTCCCGTCTCACCATAGAAACTATTGCACTCCCCACGAAACGCAGATGGTAAGCGTCCCGGTTATATTTTTTTACGTTAACCCCTCCTCTTTACCCAATGATGGAGGAACATCTGCAATCAGAATCGCATTCGTTTCCTTTCTTTGTGCTAATGGCAACCGAAAACTTTGAATCTTCGATCTCTATATATAAAATTTTGAAAGGTAATCTTGTATGTATGTACTCACTCTTGTGATTGAATTCTCCAGCAACATCGGTTTTCCATGTATTCGACGATAAAACGTGTATTAGTGAGGTGTATTTTGCCGAGGAAATTATATAAATTGATGCCCAACAGGAAATCGTTAAATTCCTAACACTTACATCGGTTTCTGGAGTGTGCCGTATCCTTGATTTTTTGAGAATGCCACTTCTCAAGGAATACTCGTAAGCTGGAGACACGTATGTTAGAAATGTTAGATAATTAAAGTTCCTGGTATTATCAGAAAATGTTAGGTTTTAGATTATTTATGATTATAAAGCCCACAGAGGTGGTCGAGGTGTTGTGAAAATTGAATTTCATTCAGGAGGAAGGAAATTTACCCTTTTTTTCACGCATTTTTACTCTGGATACTTCCGTACATTGCCATCATTCAGCTATACATTTATGCATTGCTATCATCGGGTCCTGATGGTCATTAGCTATGATAACTTTTTAATATTATCCTCAATTTAATGAAGTATAAGCCTATATTGATATACTCAATTATTTAATCAATTTAAACTAATATTATTATCAGTAAGCTCATATTGGAATATTTTAGAATACATATCTGTAGCATTTTTAACAGAGAGGCTGTACTTCAAGTTAATGCGTCAAGGCTGCACCTTCACAGGAAATTCTGCTCTTCCCTCCACCGTAATGTGAATTTCTATGCACAATATCAACCGAATAAATCATTAACCTGGGATTAAGTTTTTTTATATAAATTCAGCATAATGTTAAAAGAAACAATAGCTATGATCACCTTTATGTTTTAAACTTCAATAACATTGTTTTCATTAATTTCTATGCTCTGAAATACTACGTCGGCAAAACGCATGAATCGATCTTAGTAATTGCGAAATGATTTGATTGAATGATTCAATGAGAGTTGAATCCCTTTCTAAATATAGAATGTAATACTAGCCTTCTCAAGATTTTCTAAATATTTCCGACTTACGCGAGAATTTTACGCAATATCGCAATGCTTCGGTATGAAAAATCTATTTTCTTGCGAACTTCAGTCGTTGTGCGGCGGGATAAGGAATTTCGGTGGGAATAGTTGGAGGATGAATGAAGGGCGAGGAAGAGAGACCTATTCGCAGTGTGATGTGGGAGAGACAGTGGGATGACCGCGCGCGATACACATCTTGGTAACAGGATGACATGGGAAGGGCGCAAAGGAGACAGGATTCTTCTCTTAAAAAAAGAAGGGATAGAAAAAGGATCTCAATGCAATGGAATCTCTTTAGATTCAATTTGAAACGTCACCTCAGATCCGATTCACCAAAGCGTGCCATTTTCAGGACTTCTGGTAATGGATCGCGGACTCAGGAATTTTCGAAAAAATGAGAAGAATCCCTTTAGAGGTTCGCATGTGTAATTCGTTTTTCACAGGCGGACCTTTTATGTATTTAAGCTGCCACCGTAAAGAGCTCAGGGAACCGAAATGGAGGTAGAGTTGAATAGCATATCGTTTTTCTGATCTCAAATTTTCGTAGACAATATCACGAACCAGATGAAATAAATTCATTTAAATCAAGACAAAATTAAGATAATTTAAATTTAGACCGTGTTAATTTAAGAGAATTAAGACCGTGACATCGTGGAAGGACACCACGAAGGAACAAGAAATGTTAAAACTTTTATCAACCATAATATTTATAAGGGACGACCATGGTTTCATTTCATGGAGTCATCGTCAATTATAATTTTAAATAGTATGATTTGAAAACCATAAGTTAACTAGAAAAATATGATATCTGTAAATTAGATATACTTCGAAATGTTTACATTTTTGTTAACATTCCAAAATTTACATCACTTCGCAAGCATTCTTTTTAATATAATTCGGAATCTCTGGACATTTATCTCCTTTATTATGAATATTATGAATAGTTATTTGAATTCTATTACATTTATTTTACCCTAATATTTTTATATTTAGAAAAATATCGCTGATCTGTAAGGTTTTATTTCACCTAAGTTGATTTGAACTGAGAAAATTATGAACAATACTAGTAAAAATCCAGGAATCTACTCTTGTTGAGGTTCGTACCTATCTAATATAACGTACATATTTAACTGATGAAATATCTTTCAAAAAGAGCCTTACTTAATAATTATTGCTTCCTTATAGATTTTTTCATTCACCAAATTGATCAATTCTTAAAATTTGAAATTAATTCCTGAACACTCACAATATAGTAGAATTACCGAATAGTGATATTAATGACGTGTGGCTTAATATTCGATGGAGATAGTTATTCTAGGAAATTCAGTATTTTTTATTTGGATATGATTATGAAGATTAAGTCATTTAGCACGATATTAAGTACAGAGCAGTTAATTTTCGAACGGGCGAAACCTGGTATGTTACTTTGATAGACGGGCGTTAACCTTATCGAAGTGCTTGTATTCTTTCCATCTTAATAATAAGAAATTTTGCTGTTTGGTTTAAGGTAATAAATTGATGTTCTTCCAAAATTCACGATAAATTATGACCGGAGTGCACTATAAATAAAAGCACTACACCTTCAGGTTAATTAAAGAGAGCCAGCTCTCTTCCTCTCTCTTTAAAAAGAAACTCCTTTCTTCCACATTACGCAAAAGTTAATAACTCCGACGAGTAGGTAATAGGGCTGAAAAGGTTCTCATGTAACCAGCTGATAATTTATTGAGTGGTCGAAACGACCAGAGTTCATGCACGTTATCATCGCGCCCCTCCCACCAGCAGATGCTAATCACGTGACCAAAACACCATAACGCTCCGTGGATAGAGACATTTTCCATCCCATCAGATATTGCGTGGTTAGCGAATCCCGCTGCTTCGCATTTCATTTGGGAATGGCGGCGAGGGAGTGCGAAGGGAGGATTGAGGGATGGGGGATGTTTTGGGCGGATTTAGAGCCATAGTTAAGAGCATAAAGGGTTATGGCGCTACCGGATGGCGTGCCGGTGTATATTTTTTACTCGGGATTAAGAAATAAAGAGTCGAACAGGAAGGCCGTCATGCGATTTTTCGGCGTTAACAAGTAGCTGATGTCACGTCCAACGCCCTCCGGGGACGACCTCTCGATTCTACGGGAGGCGGCGATTTGGTGTGTGGGTGGAGCTGCTCTTTCGTGCCATAGAAAAGGAGCTTTGTATGCGTGTGTGCGCTGATCACGGTTTCCGAAGTGGCCGCCACCCGATGTGCTCATTAAGCCTAATTGGCGCTAGCGTAATAATTGTCACGCTATCAAAGCGCGTTTATCGGCGCCCGTCGACCATTCGCTGGCGATCTTCCTCTCCCGGGCAATAGTTCGGGAAAGGATAGGCCAACTGCGCGGCAGTTCGCGGATATAAACTAAATGCTAACCCGTTAAAGCTTCCCTCCTCTGTCTGCTAGCGTCCATTGACAGAAATGGATTGGAATATAAAACCTTGGAAATGAAAGGAGTTTAATTCTTCGATGGTCCAGGCGATCGGTCGAATTATTCCATGACTCATCCCAACGTCTCATTCCAAAGAGCCGTTTCTGGAGGCCGTATTATCTTTAAAACATGTCGTGATTAATATAATGTAAAGCTATCTCTTTATGACTGTGAATGTCATTCAAACGATTTAGAGTACAATTTCTAAATCGTTATAAATAATTTTTTTAAACTCTTCGTTCAATAAAATTGTTTCCATCGGTTTTTTGGGATATTTTTATTGAAAGGTAATAAAATTAAACTAAAAATTTAATATTAAGGTGGTTGCACACGTGATAAATTGATGACACTATGGGAAATTATGATAAAGTTACAATTCTGTATACACCGTAAAATATACTGAGAGGCAAAACAAGAAATAATACAAGATTAATAAAATTATGAGTTCAGCTGTAAAGTTTAAACTCCTATTTTGATTTGCAGTTATACATATACATACATATACATACATACATACACATACACACACACACACACACATATATATATATAGATAGATAACAGGAGTGACAGACATCACAGATAAGGTAAGATCACTTAAATGGATGTGGGCAGGCCATGTTGCAAGGAGAAACGACAACCGATGGACATCAGCAGTTCTGATATATATATATATATATCTCTCTCTCTCTCGACTTTGGTAATAAAGCGAACTGTCCTGATAAATAAAGTCATCACTTCAGTAACGATTAAATTTTTCTTAGTTTAATGTATCTATCAAATAAAAATTTATAATTTTGAATATCGTCTAAAAATGAAAAAGAATAATCTATTTTAAGCAACATCTACCTGTTCAGTACAGTATGTGTTGGAAGGAAATCAAAAGAATTTAACTGTTATAGACAAAAACTCCTTTCGATCCACCAGGACTAAGTTTTCACTCTTTTTTCTCGAAAAGCGCTCACAGGTAGGGAAGATATCAGGAGAAACTCGCGTAGTTTCAGTGATTATTCAAACTGAATGCCGAGCTACCTCTTTATCAAAAACTGGTTTTCCGCAGTTCGTTTTAATCTGTCACCACATGAATGTGTACAACTTATAGGATCAACTTAGTCGGAATTATCTGCATCAAAGAAGCCGAAGAATCTAAAGGGCTGGGAAGCAGCGAGACATCTGCTGGACGTCCGCCCCCGTGCCCATCAACAATAGCCACGGGACAGTGATGCTCTCTCTCGCTGCGTGTGCACTCGGCGCGGAAAGATTGTCGCGCAGATATTTTGCTCCCAATTCGGCGACAGAGAGCCCGCATGTTAAAAGGTCAACGGATGAGGGGTTAAAGGAGAAAGACATACAGAAATGGGATAACGAGTGAGAGAATCGGAACGGAAGGATTGCTCGATTGTGTATTAACGTCACCTACAACGTCACTGCCATTCAAAGAACTGAGTTGGCCTGATAGAGAAAATAATCAAACATACGTTGCGGAAAAGCCATGATTGCTGCAGAAAATAAGCTAAAGTGAGCTTTGTTTATCTTTCCAACTTATCTTGGTCCTGGAAAATAGCCTCCGCGTACCTGCCTATGAATTCCAATAATGTCGAATAACGGACTATCGGAGGACTTTTTAAAGGTGGTTTTATAAACGTATACTATACGTATAAACGTTTTTTAGTAGTTATAACGCTGTAGTAGTGGCTATATGCTGCTAGATTTATCTTAGAGGTGTGGCACGTGCGACCTGTTTGCCTTTGGTGAAAGCTGATTAGTGGAATAGGGTATCAAAAACAATACTTTACGTCACAAACAGACGTAAAAATACATTTTTATGGAGCTGTATATTCGTGACTTGAACTGAAATCGATTTTTGATTGCCTGGAATACCTACTGAAATGCTTATGACAAAGATCTTATTTAAAATAAAATTAACATATTCAAGCGTGACTTCGTGGAAGTCCACACACATCTTAAAAGGAAGAACTTTTCGTAATTTCAGTTGATATCAACGTATTGATACTTCAATCAGAAAAGATCTTCCTTAGGTTTCATACTGAATGCTACAGAATATAAGTTGGCAACTTATAGTAGAAAAGAATCAAAATACGAGTAGTATTACTGATTTGGAGGTCAAAAGCTCATCGTGCGGGAGTGATGAACCTATGGAGAAAGTTTTAATACGAACAGCTGTGACGGCGATATATTTGATATATATTTTTCATTCAAAGTATTCAAACATCAAAAATAAATAATTATGTATTCAGTTTATTAGCATTTAAATAGGATTAAAATAAAATTTTATGCCTATCCACGACGCAATAACATGAGCAAAGTCTCCATCTCATGCTTAGCTTGGCACCCAATTTCCTTGTTTTATCATCTTATTTCAAAATGCAACTCCTTTGGTAGTGTTGGTTCGCCATCTCTGTCCTAGAGAAAAGCATGCATACGCTGAACCAGTGAAATCGCTATGGTGAAAATGAAAGTTAATACGTTACGAAATTAAAACTACAAATTAAATAAAAATGACGTAGAAACTCATTTTAAGAACCGAAGAAACTAGTTATAAACCCTCGGAATGCTTATACATGTTCATTTCCATACTTACGTTAAACGTCGACGTAGAAAAACCAACTATCTCACCAGTGCTACTGTTTATAACGATAACCCTTCCTGCGAAGCATTTTAATCATTTACTACCACTGCGAATGTGTCATTTTTTATATCAGATTAGATTGAAACGTTTCCGAATTTCAACCTCATGTAGTTAACGTCCGAAACAATCGAACGTTTCACACCCTCAGTGACTCCGAATAATCCTTTCCCCCCACGTCAAAACTTCCGAATATCGCTTTAATTATATTTCGCTGTGTTTTTTTCTCTTCTTTGTGGTGATACCGCCGTGGCAATTAAGATCTCCGCGGGTGGGTGCTAGATTAGAAGATATCTGCGCATGCGCTCTTTTTCAAACACGGGGTGACCGCCCACGCACCTCCCTCAATGAAGAGAGAGAGAGAGAGAGGAAGATGCTATCACACATCTCCTCTCATTATAAAGAACTCCCATCTTTTCCCTCTCTATATCTTCTTAGCTCAGTTCCATTCCACTATTCTCTTCTCGCGATCGTTGTAGATTTCCTGACGACTCAGAGTACGAAAAAACTCACCGAGTCATCACGGCCATCCAATTATGAATGTCTAGACTCGGTTCTCTCATCCTTTGGGATATATTATTGAGGAGAGGGGACGAGTCGGAAGAAGTCAAGCGATGGTTGGCTTGAGACGGGAGATGGAGATCCATCTTTGGTAGTGAGAGGTTTATAACCCCTCAAATTCGCTCCAACACAAATATTTCGGGTGTGTGTGAGGGCGCCTCGTCCCAACCGTTATTTGAACTATAATTCGAACGTTTTCCCCTTTCTGTCTGACATGAAGTTGGAGTCGGAGGTTCGGAGTTTTGAGGTAATCAGCCGGAAGTTTAAGGTTTTGAAAGTTTGAGGTAATCAACGGTATTAATTTAAAATTTCGCCTGTTAACAATGGGAATACAAGGTGCATTTTAGTTCTAGTAGATTTCAGCTTATAGTTAGATCTAGTTTAACCCTGCAGTACTCATATTTATTACTCGCGTACCACCATAAAGATTTTTTTATAAATTCACAACCTCTTATCTCTTTAAAAATGTCATCACAGCATTGGTATATTTTTGAGCACTTTCAATTTATGAATATCTATTAATGAATGTAATGATTGACCGTTCATCTGCTCCAGAATATTGTATGTAGGCATTCACCAATGTACGAATACATGAAGTTGCGGCCAGCATCCGGTGCGGATCTGGAAACTTGCCAAGAGGGGTCGGTACTTGAAAAGGGAGGGGGTATTTAAAAGTTTCCTTGTGAACTCATCTCAAATTAGCCTTGAAAATGCCATTTTCTTGTGATTTAGTAGATGTATATTGTTTGTGGATAAACATTACCAGTTGATTTTAACTTATGATCCTTGTAAGATCCAATTGCCAGCACCTTTCCAGATCTCGTTTCCAACCACGGAAAGAGTCTGTAATAGGCGCGCTTCCGTAGTAAATGAATACTATAGAAATTACTTTTTCACTCGTGAAACTGAAGATAAAAGTATGGGAATTTCTCCCAGACATATAGTTATGTTGTTAGTACAACTTAGGTAGCAAAATATTTAAACCTAGTCCAAGGTTGTGATGTGTATTTTCGTCAATACTGGAATTTTCTTTTCTCTTTTGCATTACGTTTTGAAATTTATATTCTCTTGCAACCAACTGATAATTTTAACTATAAGTTTATGACTTATTTAAAAATAATTATTATAAATATTTTAAAATTAATTTTAAATCTTATGAAAGTAAACCTTCAACGTGATGATAACTTAACATTTTCTAAATTTTTAATAGCATGGAGTTCTAACGAATACCTACAAACATATTTTTGTGGTTATGAGATTGGATTTTTGATTTCATTATTTTTTTATAATAATCTATTAAAATATTCCGAGATTACTCTTAAATAAGTTGGCCACCCACGGTCTGAAACGTCGGAAATTTCAATTAAATTCATTCTATTCAAAATAAAATAAAGGAACCGAAGTCATGATGCCCTTCCCTTTTTATTAAGTGGAAGTAAAAACGATCAAAAGAGAGTTGAGACAAGAGTGGATGGAGGAGAGATGGTGCAAAGTGCGAACTCAGCGTCTTAATCCGCAAATACAAATAGAAGGAAACGTCATATGTTCTTCTCATCCCACTAAAGAGGGCGGGTTCTGAGATGGAGAGACAGGTAGGAATTGTTAAAATGGCGAAGATGTATAATAGAAGTACAGAATGGGAAGAGGGAGGGGATTGGAGAGATGGAGTGAGGGATAAAAAAGAATGAATCGAGGTGTGGCAGCGATGAGCGAGGTTAAAATGTGACGGCTAATTGAAGCGGGAGATAAGGGGAGGGAGATGGATTGGGTTTTGGAGAGAAAAAAAGAGGGTGGGCGGCTTAGGAGCAAGAGCGAGAATAACTTCTAAGTATATACATATGAGAAATGTTTATTTTGGAAATTTTATTAGTTTTTAATTCACTCATTCACGATGATTCTAATGTCTTCTATTAACTGTGCCAGTTTTCCTTTGAATATATTGATTTCGTTGGCCATTTATACACTAAAATGGATGTTACAGGCAAAATATCTATTCACTCTAAATTGTGACGTGTTCCATAGTATTTTTAGTTCACCATATCCAATGTTGAGTGTAATATTCACCCATATTCACACATATTCATCGATAGTAGTGAGCCCAGCGTTCTGAACATGTGTTGAACAACAAAGGCACTTTAAGGCAGTGAATTCATATTACGAAAAGTGAGTAAAGTTGATGAACTACATTGGAAGAAAACTGTGATCCAACACTTATCTTTAGTGGTGGCATAACTTTTGTTGTAAGTAATCTAAATCATGTAGTAACCCTTATCGAAAATTACGATAAAATAAACAGCCCACAAAATATTGTTTGATGAATGAAAATAATTTACAAAGTATTAGATCGGGTGCATGATAAATGTTATAAAATAATTTAGATTTATGAAGTAAATTAAGGCATTGAATCATTTCTTTGAGATAAACTGCATATAATACTTTGATAGACCTCAGATTAGACTATAACACTAGACTCCGCATGAAACTTTGAGATTTGATTTACTTCAAGCGCATCCGTCGAAGAAGCTAATAGTATTTCCGAAAACTAGTTGAGCGCGAATATTCATTACATTCTTCAACTGTTCCTGGAACAGCATTTCAGCTAATCCAGTATTTTTCTTTCATCTTAAAGTATTGGATGGAAAAAATCATCTTTTTTCCCGGCTTTGGTGATGTATGAGGCATTATGAAAGTACATACTCTAGCATGAGTGAAGCTTAAAAAAATTCCATTCTTTACTGTAAGCCCTTATTTTGAATCAGTGGGATATGGTGGTTCGTATACTTAAATCTTTTCCACTGATATCATTCTGTCTCATTTGGGTATGCAACGGGAAACTACCTCACTCCTCATCCTATTTTGCATGCCTTGTCCGTTCTCTAAGACCTCTTTCACGCGGTGCGGGTAAGAACCGCCTCCACTCATGGCTGCGGGTCCGCGTACATACTATAGGAACCTTTGGAAAGCATCCTCTCCTTCTTCCTGAGAAGAAGGAAGAACAGAAACGTCGTGGTCCTTTGCCCAACAAATCCCGTGAATTTTTATTTATCAGTGGATTAAGAACTTATTTTTGGAATATAAGCTTTCAGAAAACGCGGAGGGTCACCCACACGCGGGTGAAATGTTTGAGCGGAAGTCCGTCGTCCCGCGCTTATTGTGATTGGCCATTAGCTTTTACGTATGTCTTCACACCCAGCGAGTGAATGGTGCCTGCATCAGTTCAGAAAATGATTAATGTTTTTTAATGTTAATTTCGTACGAACATTAAACTGGAAAGCGCGGGGAGTTTGCGCGGCATAAAATCATCCGCTGTGTGTAAATGTCTTGCTGTAGCGGTTGTATTCGCGCATATTTGCAGGCCCTTTTTATTTCCGGGTAAGAGGCCTAATGTTTTTTGCTAAGAATCGTAAAAGGGCTGTGGATTTAATCAGCCTTAGATCTATTATATGGACAGACTGTCGAGTGCGTTCTTGAAAGGTTTATCGAATGGCTCTTTGATCACATAAACACTGTGTGGAATATGTTTCAAAAGTTAATTTTAACTTTAAATCTGATCACGTTTGTTTCCTCTCTCATATCAATATAAGGATATGCCAATAAAGTATGATAAGGATAATTATTTTATGAAGCCATTTTGATCAGTGGTATGTTTAAAACTCTTCTGAGCCTAATTTGTTGTCAGAGCGATGGTTGAATTCTAAAGGGTATGCTGATAATTATGTTAGATTAATTGACTGGCCCACCAATTGCTAAAGGTGCTTTGTAATTTTTCAATTCAAAAGCAAAACTTTACCCTGGATAAGCGATATTAGTTGATATCGCAAGTATGTACCTTTAACTATTGGTGAAATCTGGAAAGGGAAGGTGTCATAGACGTATGAATCTATAGAAAAAAATCAGAAGATTAGGAGAGGAAGTGCTTCGAGATGAAGGAAGGGTTAGCGACGGGCGGAGGAAAGATACAAAACCGAAACCCTCCTTCGCCCGCACGGAGAGTGGCATTCGAAGAAGAGAGAGAAGTGCATGGAAGACAAGGCGGGCGTGAGCGTAAGTTAGAGATGCAGATAAAGTTCTCCGATACGTCAGCTCGGTGTAGGAACCGTTCCAACCCTTTGTAGGAAAACCACACGTGGTTGGTGGTCTCTTTGGACCAGAAGGGGAAGTAGAGGATCTCTCTCTCTCTTTCCTCAAGAGGATGATGCGGAATCGAGATGAAGTCCCTTTTATGTTGATGAAGTATTCTCATTTGGACGGTGACCGCTTCAAGAACGCGGGGATGGAGCAAAGGCAGACTAATAAGACGGGGAAACGCGTGAAAGCGTCTTTAGAGGAATCTCGCGGAACCTTATCTCTTGAGAATTCCGACCTTCCTCGCGTCTCCTGTTTTAACGATCGGATAAAAGATTGAAACGTACTGGTATATCAAGGCACTCAGGGCTAGATACCTAAGAAATAGGGTGCTACCGTTCCGAGAAAAGATGAGGTAGAGAAGAGAAATCACCGTAGAGCAGAAATTCACTAAGATTCCCATTGTTAGCTATATCGCACATCTAAGAAATTAAAACATCTAAATAAGGAATCGATTTAAAAAGAGGACGGAGAAGATGGTAAAATGTCCAAACGATTATTAAAGTTCCATTTGTCTAATCGTGTGAATGGTAAGAATTTTCATCGTAGACAATTCGAGAATCCATTGGTATTTTTTTGTCATCCTGCTTAGGTGGATATGGTGAACGTACGAGTATATACTCAGAGATACAAGTTATAGTACTGTTATTTTCCCTATTTAGTTTAGAGATGTTTACCTTGATCAACAATGATAAAAAGAATGTATGATTCTTAATGATGTTTCCGATAATGAAATGCGCAGTATGCCTTTTCATGTTGATTATTTATATATCTCATAAATCGAAAAAGAAGATAAAAATTCACTCATGATACAAAAGGTTTTGCATTGATGTAAGTGCCATTCGGTCTAACGTTGGAATGATGTACCGCTCGGTATGCAGCATTGCGCGAACTCCTGATACACACTTAAAAACAGATTGGACTGTATTAGCCCTTAGCTGCTGGTAATCGATGGTACTACAGTAAGTTGTAAGAGGCACTTTAATCTTCAATGCACCACTAAGAACAGGGAAGCGACCAAGGTTTCCACATCATCAGGTACAAAAAATGTAATAATCAGACTATTTATAGTAAAGACGAAGGTAGGTGAGAAGGAGAGAAATGAGGTAAATACGAGGTGGAATGTGGCAGTAACCTCCCAAGTACATCCCAATATCCTCAAATTTAAAATATAATTCAAATCAAAAAGATAAATCTAAATATTTTTTTCTTTCTTTAAGGATCAATCTAATAATTTTTAAAGAGCGTGAAATCTAAATCTAATAGTAGTGGTAATCTAATAGTGTGGTAAGAATGAAACGATTTTTCGGTGCTTTACGGGAGGAATGTAATTATATAACTTTTTTCATATAATTCGACTAGTATCAATAAGGAAAAAGAACACGGCTGTGGTAAGACATTAGAGTTCGAGAAACATTGAAAACAACGGCTTTTTGGAGCGTTTCTCGAGCTCTAATGGTTCTCTTAGTAGGAAAATTAACCGGAAAAAAGAGCAGAATTTTTTCATGATTTTTTCTCATTTCAAAATTTAAATTGTGAATATAAATGTCAATATTTGATAGAAAAATTGAAAATTTGATTCAGGTTTACGGAAGAAAATTTTAAAAGTATGACTCGTGATGTTCATCAGAACGATTCCAAACCGTTTACAAGTAAAAGGGAAATAAAGAGCATCTGCTCCCAAAATCCTGTGAATGATTCACTCGTCACATAACTCTGATATTTTAGGTGACATCACCGAAATTCTCTAATGTACGCAGGGGATCTATTCAGCTATCAAACGAAAGAGTGTGTCGTTTCTTTTCGTAAGTTCCATTTTCACTTTCGGAGCTCTAACACCACACCCAGAGTAGAATAAAAATGTTGTTACTTTGTCATGTTTCAGGTAAAATTCTCATTGTTTGTAAGTCTGAGATAACCTCCATTGCATCACTTGCATTTTGATTAAAGTGCAATTAAGTTTAGTTTGAGAGGAGACAGCTAACGTAATTTTACTTTTACCAAGAGATCATTTGTTTTTGAGGACTCTAAAATTCATTTTCCCGAAATATAAGAAATATGAAGTGCTGTAAAATACTTTTTCAGCTGGCAAAGTCTTGGTTATTAGCTTAGAAGGACGTAGGTATTTTTTTGCGTTAGCGAATGAAAGTTATGGTCGCTTTTAATTTATTATCTCCTTTACTTTTTTCACTTCCTTCCTAAATTGACTTATACTAATGTAAAACATTCCATGTGAATTACAGAATTTTTCTTCGCAATGCACAAATTTTATTTGATTGGGGCTTCAGCGCGAGTTTTCCTATGAGGCAGCATTTAACTTTTACATGAATTAGATTGTATGTTTTTGTGGTGTTCATGAAAGCGATAAAATTGTTCACTTAAATCATAAACGTCGTAATTATTCTACGAATCTTTTGCTCTACAAGTACATGATGAAAATATAGACTAGAGATACAGGTTTACCTCGCAATCTCCATAGCTTAGCTATCATGTTCATTGTCACTCTGTTTACAAAGTATTACTGCGCGATGTGAAACCCGGATTATGAACGCAAATATATAAAAGGTAATCCCTTCAAAGATTCACGATAAACCTACCATACTCGATTACTAACGATGATGTCTCATCTACTATTATTTACTGTTTTCCTGCTTTTCTCGTCCTGTAATCCGCGAAGCACAAATTTAGGGTCGTCCCATTGCGGAATGACCTCCAATTACGGCGAAATTAGCTCACGCGATGCGTTTTTAATTCATTTCCGTTTCCTGATTTAGAATTAGATTTTAAACTGTTTTAGAAACTGTCCTTTCTCCCCGGAATTTTAGAAGCCCTTCAGTAAAAAATAACCCGCTTAGTCCGTTTATCTTTGACTCGTCTCTACATAGAGATAATCTCCACTAAACACTGAAGACCTACTACTTTGGGGCAAAATATTGATACGGAGGAGTCGAAGAAGCGGTGCTAGAGGAAAGGCACCGAATGTGAGAGCAGAGAAGACGTTAGGGGAAAACTCGTGGCTCTGGGATTTTGACTGACGGTCACCAAAATGAAATAGACTGCCGTCATGGTATCAAAAGCGCTGGTCTCGTGGCTTTTTGATTCTCGGTAATCCCCTGTTCCTCGCTCCATCGGTGGAAGAAGACAGGGCCGCACTTAGCTCCTCCTCGATCGGCCCCGGGGCGGAATAGCCCATTAGGCGTTGTCCGTCGCGTGAGCCTCCATCGGAGGTAAATGGAAGGCATTGGGAGGATCTCTCGGAGAACGGGTCTAATTGGTTGTGTCAGATGTGTCATTAAAGGAAGGGGAAAGGGTTTATTCCCCTTCGTGTTTGATGGCGATAGAAAGGCTATGGGGATGGGAGCGAGAGTGCTCAGAATGTGATTGAGAAAAGGAGTATCTTGTGATAAAGAAGAGAAGATGACACTTGTCATTGGAGAGAATGGATTTTTAATTATTCCGAGAATAGGTGCTATAGAAGTCGAAGTAGAATAAATTTTTAAATGGACAGTTCTCATTTTAGCGTCCGAGGCTACACTGATGCGTCTACATTGCTGTTCAATACCAAGGTAGCCTGAAGTAGGAATGACCAGCATGATTCTTGCCGGCCAAAGTGCTGTGCGCTGAAGGATTTTAACCGACCGACCAATTTCCTCAAAGGTTTGCGAATAACTTTTCCTCTAAAACTTATATCCGTCGATAAATAGAGGTAACTTATCGAATACCTTTTTCATTTATCCAATAAAAATTGCACTCCCGGATACCCAAGTGGGCAACGCGTTCAACCTCGTTGAAAGCTGTCCCGGGGTCGATTCTTGGTGGGGCTTACGTGCGAAATGACCTCAACTGTCAATGCACTTTTAACTATACTACTACTACCCATTAGAATTAATCTTTAAACGCTTTGAATAAAATTTGATTTTGCCGAATATCCATTAATCTATTATCAAGAATTTTTTAAAGATATATTTAAATAATCGTTTATGAAGAAAGGGATATTTAATTAAAGTGGCATTTTCTGCGTAACTGCCGACTACGTGATTGATAACTTTTATAATAAGGAGCTTTAAAAAATATGGTTTCACGGCGCTAGTCTAAAGTAAGATAAATTAGTTTTAAAATTCGTCTTGAATTTTCTATGCTTTCTAGCATCTAAGGTAATTACTCACTCCTATGTAAGGTATAATTATTTATTTAATGAAAATTAAAGGAACGATACATCAAGAAATTGAGAAAACAATGTAAGTATCACCGGGAATGAAAGCGAAATTATTAGAAAAAAATCACCATAACATTTCTTGAGTTGTTGCACATTAGTATCGAGCTTACCAATTAATATTGTTGAATATTCGCAGCTTATTTGAATTAATTTTGGAGCAAACTTTGGATCACGCCATCATAAATCGCCTATCTATATGAGAAGAAGAAATTAAGGTGACAAATATTATTTAGAAATTTTGTAATATCAAATATGATGCTATATTTATCAACCTTTACCTATCACATGAACAAAGGAAGCGAAGGAGGCGGTCCCATGGAAATATGCACCCGGGCCTCCTTTAGTATAGTAGACCGGCCTTGGTACATACCTAGCTCTTCGTTCGCTAAAGTATAAATCATTCGTAGATATCTTACTTTGGTCGGGAAATAAGCTTATTTCCGAAGATAAAAATTTCCGAAGCCTATCATGTAATAGTCGAGTTTGGTGTAGTTTTCGAATCGATTCGTAAGCAACGAAAGGATACCTTAAAGAATTGACACGGGTATAGAAAGAATCACATAGCGTCAGTGGTTAAGATACTGATGGGATGTTTCGGAGCAAAATGGATAAAAATGACGAATAGACGGCATAAAATATGTTCGAAAGGGCGTGAGAGCGAGTCGGCAGACAGCTCGGTATGGTCGTGCATTTCATCCTAGGGTCCTAATCCATCCCGTCAATCTCTCTCCCATTCCTGTCTTTTTCATCTTTCCCTCCTCCACTTTCCGTTTTTAGTATCTTCATTGTCCTGTCCGTGGGGTCCGTCACACTCATAATAGGCCACTTACGTCCCTCGCAAAGTGTCTCTCCTTCCACCGCCTCGCTCACCTTCGCCGCCTCACGCCCATATTCTGGACCCGTTAAACTCTATCCTCGTCCGTCATGCCCACTTCAAAATAACTCCGCCCAAAATATTCTTCTGTGCCGACATACATTGCACGATTTCCCAGGCAACTTCTTATCCCTTCACCATGACGTCTTATACCGAATTCCCTCTGCGGCTCTTTATAGTTTGACCGGCTATGATCGATCACAATGATCTATCAAGCGGCCTTTCCGATGTTGAGGCGACAAAGCTATCGCTTGATGGGGGCGCTTAAACGAGAATTCAATGTTATTTTTTCGTGGGGGATGTTACATTTGCGAAAAATTATCATCTTTAATTATAAATTCAATCGTGCTAGGCCGTACTTCGTGGAACGACATTCTGACAAAGTAAGAAAAAAGAACTTCGTAAATTTTTAAATATGCGTATTACTTCCTACCGGTCTCGAAATCCGCTAAATTCAAGTAAAATTATGCAATTATACTATCAAAGGCGCCACATCTTGTCTTGCATCGGGCAGTTTATTCCTCACTCCCTCCACGACCAAAAACACAGAATAATCATTTGCTTTATGCAGCTGTTTAGGAATCAGCAAACCTATGTACAGAAACCGTGTCACAAGTAAACATACATTTTATGATTGACTTAAAATATCCATAGAGGTAAGAGAATGAATAAATTATGTACTTTGCACATTGAGGTGTGCACCTTAGAGGTTGCTAAGTCTACATTCTGATGCTTTGACGCAGTCAAAGCTCGCGGTTGATACTCGTAATTACCGAGATACGTCCACTAACGCATAAACAGAAAGACTGAAGTATTATGATTTTCATTGCTTGTTTAAAGGTCACCTTTTAAGTTAGATTTATTTTAAAGTAAGTGATATTCTACCTGTTTAACTTCTTGATTAGCGAAAGGAAATGGAAATCATTGCGAACCTAAAATGCGAATTCCGAAGGGAAAATGTCAATATTGTGCACGCACAAGACTGTGTTAGTAATTGAAGTTAATAACGAGCTTACATTAAATCCGGAAACCGTATCTAAAAAAATGCAACGAATATGTAAGTAAGGGCAAGTATAACGTTTTTCAGGTGCATTTGATAACTATTATTCAGTTCATGAGCAAGCTGGATGTAAAGAAAAATAGTGATGTGATAATGAACAGAACTCGGATTTCCTATTCGAGGACTGCTGAATTGAGCCAACTTCATCCACTCTGTTCTTAATTCTGAAAGGAATATATTCCTCTGAAGTGTGATAATAGTAAAATACCAGAACAAAACTTTTCATTTATTTTCTACTACAATCATCGTATATAGCATTAGTAGTACTAAGGGACAGCTTTACCATTAGCTAAGCTGAGGGCCTGTTTTAGTTATACTGAGGTAATTCACCTTATATGTTATCTGACACAAGTATCGCTAGAATAAGTTAAATACGCCATATATCTATTGCAATCTATAAAAATAGTCACAATTACTTACTATTTCATATTGTTTAATGTTTTCTTAAAAGTTTTTGGTTTTTCGAAGAAATTTGTGAAGCTTAAATTCTTTGTGGTACGAGTGTGTTTTCCATGTTCTATAAGAAAACATGCATTACTTCATTGCTTGAAGTAAATTATCAGCCAAGTTCCTCGAAGACCTATCTATGTTCGCAAGACTATGTCTATATCCACAGAAGTAGTATCGTTAAAAGTGCTTCGACAGCTGAGATCATTTCGCACTTTAGCTCCCACCGGAAATCAAACCCGGGGCCGCTTTCACCGAAGTCGAACGCGTTGCCCACTAGGGTATCTAGGATCCCATGTATATCCGCTTTTGGTACTAATGTGTATTTCTCAGAAGATAAAGCTACCCAACATAATGAATCATACGCCAATAAAAAATGTTACCATTATTTTTCTCATTAATGTATCTATGTTTTCTCCTCTAGCCCATTAATCCTCTACTTCCGTCTCCGACAGGCCATCAGACAGTCTTCTATCCCTAATCTCGCCTTCCCAGCAGCCGAGAGAGACAACAGCTGGGAGGAGATTTGTTGTGCTGGAATGGCGGGTGTCTTGCCCACGTCCACTCATCCAACTTCGTCCTTATCTTTTCGCTCTCCGATCTCCTTCGCCGAAGGGAGATGATGCGAGAGCTAACTAGATGAACAGCGATTCTGCCCTTTGAATTACTCAAAGGACCCCTGTCATTTTTGGTACCGCGATATTGGGCCGAAACTGCTACGTTATGTTTGGTAAGGACGTGAAGACATCAGCAGAAAGTGAGATTGAATTGAGATGAGGTGACACTGTGGATGAGACAAACAAAGAGGATCGAGTAATGAGTTAATTTTGAGTAGAAGAGGAATCAGGACATCGCAAGAGCATGTTACACCGGCTAGCATCGCAGTGAGAGAGTAGAACAAGGCTTTATCATCATCTGGAGGAGGCAGGAATTTCCCTCACAGACCACTTTCAAAGGTTAGTGTTCCTTACTTTCATTAATAAATAACTTAATTTTTGGTAAAAAATCCTTATAATCCGAATATTTACTTTCCACTAACTGCTGCCGAGCAGCTCACTCTCGTTATGTATCGCTAATAAAGCAGTGCCGTAGAAGATTTCTAAAAAAGTATGACTCCAAGAATTGAAGATCCATGAAGAGCATAGTAGGCAATTAGAGTACGTGTAGCCCGAAGCTGGTCCTTTCATATTACAGTTTCCATTCAATTTCTTTGTGGACTGGATTTCTCAGAATCCTCTAGCTAAACAAACCATAAAATTCCAAAAAACATCAACATTTCGACATTCCTTGTACTCCCTTAACGCGGGAAAAGTAATCGTTCGAAACTTTTCGAAAATAGCGATATTTTTTTCGGAGGTAAATATCATTATTTAAGACGGCACTTTTTTATAATTTCGAATAGTGTTTAGTGGTGATATAGGTATACCTCTGTAAAGCCCCGTTTCCACCTAACGATTTATCGTACGATTTTTCTTATAGGACAAATTGGCTGGGCAATAGGAAGGTGCTGAAAAAGGTTTAACCTCTGTAAGAAATATCGTACGATAAATCGTTCTGTATAAACGACGCTTTAGAGGAAGAACTGTTATCGGCCCACAACCTTTAATCTAAATTTAAGGCGGTATTTTTCTAAACACGATATTTAAATATTGCAATTTCGTATGCATACTTACGCGAACTCTTCATAAAGAGAGTATGTTGCAGTGTTGTTTATCCATATGCGGAAGACGGTGTTCGTATGCGAGAAGAGGATTCAAAGCGTATCTGGCGGAGTAGCGAAAGATTGAGGAAAGGAGCGCCAAGGGGCAAGATGGGAGCGATAGGCCACACGCCGTACATCGGGGAAGTGCGAGAAGAGACGGTGTGTGAGAGAGGGAAAGAAGGATGGGATCAAGAGTCTCTTACTCGGACGTGAATAGCGAGTTCAAGTGGGATCTGACTTCTGAGCGGGACACTATAATTAGAACCTTTTCTCTCAGTGCCCTCGTTACAAAATATCTCTCAGGGGTGGAAAAATTTTCAAATAAAAACGACGACTACGGCGGATATTTTGAGCTTAATTAGCATCTCCAAATTCGTGCTGAAGTCAGAAGGTGCGTTAGGTGAGGAATTTCTATGCACCTCTGTGCACTTATGAACACAGCCTGAGTTTGATATGTTTCTCGAAATTTTTAATAAATGTTTTTTCTTCGTTTTAACGTGGACTCTTTTGAAACAATTCAGCACTTTTTGGCAACAATTCACGTTTAGATTGGTTTTTCTCTGTGTGTTATAACTGCGCAGCTGATAAACTTCTCACAAGAAGTAAATGGGCAAGATGTACTGATTGTCTGTAGGGGTAGCTGTGGCAATAAAAATTACATGGCTTATTTTACAAAGAAGGTGACTGACTTCCTCACTTAATATTCTATAAGCATTTATTTTAGTGGATAGCGTTATTCTAATTCAAATGAAAAATATTAAAAAAGTGATTGAATTTATAACATAAATGACATCCTAAGCTTCCCAATATATAATTATCGTGTTTTTTTTTATTTATGCAATGTTACTTTGAGCCACTTTCAAATTCATTCCACAAATTTTTATCAAATTCCCTTGAAACTTTACCACAGAAATAAATTTCTTTAACTGTCTACCAAAAAAAAAATTGCCAACAAAGTAGTAAAATATGAACGAGTGAATGTTTTATGAAGGAAACGTGGATTTTTTACCAGCCGAAAACTTAAAGTGAATTGTTTTTTTCCATTTCTTCTTTTTTTTTTACTCATCGGGCATAGGAGGGCAGCTAGCAACAGAGCTTGGGAACGACCAGAACCTTATATCGAGAGCCCTATGCTTCTTGAAAAGAACAGGGCTATTTACAAAGATTTAGATCCCTACAAACCACCAAGTTATCTTACTCTAGGTTTTTAACATATTTTAAGCCCAACATTTTACTTACTATTTATTTATTTATTCTATTTATTTTTTCACTTATCTCAGTTTTCGAGCTGGATCGAACCTGGATGAATTAAACTAAATTAAATATGGTGCTAAATGACCTTAGACGTCGACGCACCACAAAACCAATCAAAATCCTCTTTTTGAGCCATAGCACCAATTATTTATGCGTACATCTATTGATCTGTATGAATTACCAGTTGAACCACCTATAACTCTTAAATCCTCGGCAAAGCTGTCTATAGTTAAAACGTATCCGGTGTTAACAACTTAACCGCTAGAAGGACAGCTAGTTGAAGTCTTTGAGTGACTAGTGCATCCTATCTGGAAGATTGAATTTATCTTTTGAAAACTTTCCGAGGCGAAACATGTGCACGGAAATTATCTACTCAAATTATCTCCCGAAACACTTTTCCTCCTAAATATTATCTAAATGGCGACAAGACTGAAGCTTTGTTTCCGGTCATCGAAATTTCTCTATCTAACACTAGATACACGCCCTCCCAGAGGAAGAGGAATGTTATCTCCGGCTGTCGAAGGCGTGCATACGCAGAATCGCTGATGCTTCCTGAGAACTACTGACCAAACGCTCGCAGTTCATGTATTTTCCTTCAAGAGCTATCTCTAGCACCCACTGCCAATCATTTGGGAAGAATGCGACATGGAGCCGTCGTCTCAGAGGTCGCATGGCGCCGCGACGGTCGGAAGACTGCGAATCATTTCCTTCCTGGAAAGGCCTCTCCGATTCCCATGGCTTTTGACCCTGTTCGACCTCTGCCGCCACGCCTTCCCCCATGAGGGCAGCCTTTTAAGAGTTTCTCTTCGATTATGAAAATAAAATGCGTCGTGTCCGGGCGACTGCCATTAGAGGAGGTTGCGGAAGGGTCATGAGAAGGGACTGGCAGAAGGAAGTGTAGGGGGATTTTCCGGAGGGCTTGTGCCGGTGTTTGTATGGAAGGGATTGGAGTGAAAGGGAGAAAGACGACTCTATTGGAATGTGAGAAGCGAAAGGGGATGAGAGGAAAGAGGTAACATTATTTGTGTTGAAGCCACTTTGACCGGAAGTATCCCAGCAGTAATTAGCATACAGCAAAATTTTTCTATTTTCCTTTGGTGTCCATGATTTATGGAACTTCTCCGCACACTGAGGACAAAAATTAAGATTATATATAATGACAGAATTTGGCCGTCTTACTATATTGAAAAGAAACTGACCGGTCTAACTCTTGTCTTAACTTTTAATTACACATTTCAACCTTATAAATAAGGCAGAAAGTTTGCAGGTATTTCTATGGTCACCTAAAACTGAAAAAAAAACAGAATTTACACAACTTTCAAACTCTAAGGATTGATTGATATATAAAATAAATAAATAATGCGATGTCGCATTTATGCCGCGGTTACTTCAGTAATACACTTTCTGTTTAATAGATTGTGTTATGCATTGTTTTAGAATGATAGCATAAATAATTTCCAATTTTTCAGAATTTTAAATTTATTTCTGTTTGATATATCATACTTTTTAATGGTAACTCGATTTCAAGTCCTTTTATGATATTTCTAAATTTTAAGTTCTTTGGGGTTTATCCGCAAGTATTTGAGACCCTGTGTCAAGGCTTGGTAATTATGAACGGATCTTAGTCTACTATTGTGTGAAGTATTGCAGTTCATTAGATTTCGTTTTTATTTTCATTTCAATTTAAAAGTTGACGAAAAATATCGTAATATGTAACTTGTTAATTTTGTGGTTAACCGTGGATTTGTGGACCGTCATTGTAACATTTTTTATAAGGAATATAAGTTTTTGCTGGATTCTTCTATGAGGAGAAAGATATAAAAGGATCTTTTATTTAGAGAAGTATTCATAAACTCATGACCTGAACGGCAAGGAAGCCACTAGAAAGAGTAATGAGGGAAAGTGAGAGAAGGACGCTTGTTGGCGCCGGGGGTCTCTGCCCCACCACAGCCACTCTCAATCCTTTAACCGCAGGCGCACAGAGAAAGGCATTCAAACGAGGCGGTTAAGCGCACCAAAAGAGGGGTTTCCCAAGAAAACCCACAGCACAGACTTCCGAATGGCAGTGGGACCGCGGGGATTTCAATGGCACTCATTTAGACTCGAGAGAAATAGCAGCGTTAAGGAGTCATTTGCTGTACGGTTGTTTGCCTATTTCTAAAATCAGAAATGGTGGAAATTCATCACATGGAGGCATTGTGCTGGCTCAGGAATTTCGTTACGTCAGGCGTTCTCACGTCAGCGCATACCGAGGACTTTCCCCGAAGAAACTGTCAGAATACTATCACGCATATGACGCGGGATTTTCATATGTCAGACTTTTAGGAATCTCTAAAAATTCTGGGGTAGAAATCTATGAGTAATTTTGTCTTTCTGGCGAAACTAATGCTTGTATTTCATTAATCACTATTGTCGACGAAATTTTCAGTAGAATACTAGTAGTAATAGTAATATTCAGTATTTTCAGTATTTCGAAAAATTCAGTTCATTTAGGTAAGTACCAGGGTCCTTCGAATCGCTCATTTTCTTTTGCACTGTATCTATAGTCTCGATTCCAATTCTCATATATCGCAACGCGTATGTAATGAAAGATTCAGCCAATCACACATTCAACTATGCCGACGCTTGTATGGTTACAAACGGAATGATTTTATCAGTAAATGCATGTTGACATAAACACTGCTTTAGCTAGGAATAGCTTGTTAGCCGCAAAGATACCAGAAATAGCTATCTGTTCTTGCCATAGTATCGCGAAACCTCTGAAATGATGTTCATCTAAATTCTTTTCTTTGTGTATTATATGGTACATAGTATACTCGTTCCCCCATCTGACAGTCTACCTGAAAGCATTGAGAAGAGTAGGTTTCCAGTTTTTAAATAAATTCACTCAACATCAGGATGTGCATTTACGTTAATATCCCGCCAGACACCATATGGTGTATGGCATGGGGTGTATTTACGTGTATTGAATGCCCATTGTCTCTCTATCCCACTTAGTTCTCAATTAGATTATAATTAATTTCTCCAAACAGAGGTAGAAGCACTGCGGGATACAGAGTATTTTGTTAAAGTAAGGCAGTATAGAAATATTGGTTCTTAGGTATTATGAAATACAATAAATCAAAGGAGCGTGTGATTGGCCTCTTACACTTGGACAGGCCCTTCCAGGAACTGAGAAGACTAGTCAGGACCCTTCCCTTCCCTGTTCCAGAAACCACTCCATCTTCCTTACGCTTGACCGATTCTCCAGAAAAGGGCCATGCGGTACACAAGGCCGAGTGACGTCGTTTGTCTAACAAGCGCCTAGGACAATCATTGTTATTCTTTGCAGCAAATTTCAGGAAATCGCAGCGAAATGCAACGAATACTCATTAAATGCGTTAACTACAGTTAATTCGTTCATAGTAGTAGATTTTTTCATGGATGCATGCATACATACATTCATATGCTCTTGTATTTCCTACTCCTTTATTTCAGCTACCTTTTCTTCGATTATTCAGTATTTTAAAGGATACGTGAATAACAATTTGGCTGAATATCAACAGAAGCCCCGTCGTTTTGCTGAGAAACTAAGGATTTGACAATAGCATTTCTTCGATTTCAACTGGTTCTGAATCTGAATTTTTCTTAAAGAAATATTTTCTAGCTTTACTTGGTGGAATTTGACATTAAAAAACTTTTAATAACAAAGTCAAAGAAAAAACTTATACAATTCCACAACACCAAGAGAGGGGTTTACCGGTTTCGGCGATCAGTTCTGATGATGGTGCTTGGCCGCCGAAACCGGCAAACCCCTCTTTTGGTGTTGTGGAATTGTATAAGTTTTTTCTTTGACTTTGTTATTAAAATTTTTTTTTCTGAATTTACTTATTGAACGCCTAATTTATATGTGTGTTCTCCATAGCTACATTACGCATAATTATGGATCAACTCTAGTTTATAATTTATTTTAATGTAGCAACTTAATACCGTATCTCATGCTTATGAGCAGTAAATTGATGCCAACTGCCACGGTTTTCACCTCTGTTGTACGAAACAAAAAATATTGATGCCAACAGCCACTGTTGCCCGAGGATGTGTAATGCAGAATAAATTGAAGAATTCAGATAATTATCGGAATCAAAAAATCATAGGAGTAGACAGTTTTGCTGGAAATTCTAAAGTGGCACTTTAGAAACAAATCGATCTATCAAGTTGGTCAGGGAACTTCCCTTCCTGGAAGTTTCAGAGCATGACGCGCTTTTTTGCCGCAAAGAAGGGAAGTAAAAAATCAGACGGAAAGAAAAAGAGAGGCTTCAGATCTTACTTGTAATGTTAACGACTTCGTGAAAAATGGAAAAGCGGGACGCCACGCGTCAGTCATTTTTTCCCCACGCGAGTCATCACTTTTAGCTCAAGGGGACGCATTAATCATTCAGCATTGACGGCCATGCAATTCCTCGCGGGGTTGGAGGTACACGGAAGGAGTGCGAGGTCGGGGGCAAACTTATTGAAACTGCTGTTTAGGTTAAACGGAGACCACTTTTAAAAGGCTGAGTGTTTGTGTGTTGCTGAGTTCGTTGGTGAATTTTTTGGGTCGGAAGGCAAAGTGGAAGGAGAACCGTGCGACTCCTTGCGGTTTTTCAGGGGGAGATGTTTGGGATTCCTCGGGGGTCGAAAAAAGGCAAATAACAGCGCTCAGGAAAAACATTGCGAGTGTGGTTGGCAGGTGGAACGGGAGGTCTACGTTTGAGGTCGTGACCCATGAAGACTCATCAGTCAAACTTAACGACAGTTTAGCTAGGTGCGAGGAGGCTATGGTGGGATAAAAATGGGGTACGAAGTGTGAGGGGAGGAACTGTGGAGTAACGCGGAAGGTAGGAGGGTCATTAGTGCGTAAATAGCAGAATTATACCAGAAAGGAGGAATTAAGGCAGAGAATGAGAAAAATCCGAGTTAACTATTTGCGAATGACAATCACCATTTACAAATTAAGAACCTTGATGGCACCCTCTCATCGTACGTTTGCATAACTATCTTCCTATACGTTGGAAAAAGAGAATCATTTTCTACGAATGGTTCTTTGCTACGGTCACTTTATTATACATATGATCTTACTCAAAACCAATTTCCAGACTAAAATTAAATAAGTATTCAAATCTGCAGAAATTATATAGGGACCATTAAAGTTTTAACTGGATCTATTAAATTGAATATTATTAAATTGATTGAATATTTTACAAAATTGAAAATATTTTCAATATTTTTCTTAAACTATCGAATAAAAGAATTATACTCACCAAAAGTTTAATAAACTTTTCGCTCAATTTTTGAAGATGAGAAAATTCGTGATTTTCATTAATTCGCTATTCAGCTTTTCATATCGACTTAAGATTATTAATCAGTATGGAATGAAATAAGACATTGCTTTCTTCGGAAGGCTGGTAGAGTAAATTAATGCTATATTCATGAGGCGTTTCTTAAATTAAAAATATATCATTGAGAAAAGCTTACGTACTCAGTACGAATATTGCCATCCAAGCCTTATTTCTGCTACTTTTATTCCAAAATTAAACGAGACCCCGCTAGGGACATGCAATACTGCAATTAATATTACTTTTATATGTGACATTGCGTATCCCTTCTTTTCATTGATTTGACAGCAAATTTGCCCAACTGTAGTAATTACTTCGAATAAAGTATCGCAGAATATACATTCATTGTTTGTAGTGTTGAAGATATGTTGGTATTTTTTTTGCTTCGCTTATTTTTTAACCTATTTTTGTGATTTGTGAAAATATTTTGGCAATACTTCATTATGATGGCAACCATCTTGTTTAAATTTCTTAATTTAATCAAGAATTAACATTCTTTATCATATAGCCAATTAATTTATGCTCTGGAATGTCCCAATAGAAAAAGTTTTGAACAAAGAATAGGAAAAACTACCAAAACGATGCCTGAGATAATGGAAAAAGGTGTAGGAAAAAAGGTTAGGGATGGGGATGGTCCTGGTTAGAAAACAAGTAGGAGGAGGGAACGAGGGAATGCGGAAAATTGACATGAGGGAAAGGTAAAACCGCTGTCAAAGCATAGAAGGGAGTCGTTAATGTTCCAAAAAACAGAGAAAAGAGAACATAGGCACAATTTTTCTGAAAACCTTTCATTCTAAGATCCAAATTCTTCACTTCCCAGAAATAGCCTATTTCTTAACAATTTGCTCACGATAAATATTCACCAACTGGCTGACGAAGTAGCGCGTAAGTAAAATTAACGCTAGTAGCATTTACGTATAGCAAAGTTATCTATCTCTGATATTAGATTCACTGTATGCGTATCATGGAGGTACTTTTATGCTCTATTATAACTACTTAGAGAAATTGTTTTTTTAATTCGTTGGTCGATTTATCGGCCTGGTTGTCTTCCATAAGCGGTTTTTAGATTTTACAATATAGAGATAGATTTTATCATATAGAAATAAAAGTAGTATATTACAATCTGAATGCAAAATATTTCTATTTTTATGTAAATATGCATGTTATGCATGAGTATTATCAGAATTTTTATTTAATATTGCGGGATCAATAATTATAACTTTATGTTTTCAGTTGAATTTGATTCGAGTAGTATTTAGGTATCATTCTTCAATTTCGACCTTGAATTCTTTGAAAATATTTTGTCATCACTAAAATATCATATTTGAAATGCGCTTTAGGAATATATGTTTATGAATTATTAATTCATTTTAATACAAAATCACGCCACAAATGGACAGCTGTCCGGTCGCAACACATAGGCAAACAAAGTATGCAAGCATCCAGTTCATATATAGACACCCAGAAGCAAATGCAATGCTTTATTTCCCAGATGTATTATTAGCACAGATTCTAGTAGCCCCTCATGGGGGTTTCCCTGCCCTCAAGTTTTTCATCGCAGCTTCAAACTCAGATCTGAAAATGGATTCTCCTTTATATCTTCATCCGCATTATCTTATTAGATTTTTCTGCCGTTACTGTCAACATTTCTAAACATTCTTTTCTTCTGCATGCTTTCTCTGAGAGAATAAGGATATCATTTTTATAATACTAGAATATTAGGTTTAGTATATTAAGTAAATATTAGGAAACATTTGGGCAGAAAATGCTCATCTTGAGTCTGCGAACGGGTGCAACTGTGAAGGGTAGTCGTTCAGTATGTTACGTTTAATGCTTTAACGTCACAAGATAAACATTTTCAAATCATCTTATTACGCTGAAAACCTCTCAACTACGATAGTTGGCTTATTTATGCTTTTACCTTCGGTAAAACTGTTCGTCTTTAGAAATGCTGTTCTTGATTTTTATATATTAAAATTTTCAAACATTGGTTGCAAATATCCGCAATCTTGAAATTCCTAAGACGACCCAGTTTTGGCTCTCGAATAAATTTCATTGCCATGATTTTATTTGCATTTTCTTTAAACTCTTTACAGTGAATTTAAAATAACAGAAGGATATAAAATGCTCAACACATTGAGAAAAATAATTATCGGTGATGAGCAGAAATTCAGGGCTTGATCCAGGTATAAGTTTTGAAGCTACAGCGTTAGAAATTAATTCAGTTTTTCTTATTGAAGAATTTTTAAACTGTTTCTGGATGCAATGGCACTGCGAAAAATATTTTAAATTTATCTCTAGAGAAGTAGTTCAGTACAACTCTAAATCTGAGAAATATTTTCTTATGGGTGAATTTCAGTAGTTTTTATCTCGAACTTTAATGCATACGTCGTTAAAGCACCCTTTACCATCCAAGTAAACATGTAAGTGCAGATGTATAACACCAACAACCACCCAAGAGAAAAAAGAGCCCGGACCTACTCTGGTTCTGATCCATCTTTCACTTGGAGGGAGTAATAATTTTAACGACGGGTCCCGTAAAAAAATGGAGGAGGAACAGTCCATTCCTTCTCCCTGTCACCCACTCCAACCTCAACAGAAAATACCCCTAAAACCATCTTTAACCTCCTCTCCACGAAGAATTCCACCCCAAAAACCTTCCGCTGCCCCGTTCTTTTAGAGGGGTTGGTCACCAGACTATACCACGGACATCTCTCAAGGGAGGATATGTTCCTTTCTCCGCAACTCACTCACCCCCTTGGAAGATGCGGCCAGGAACATACCTGAGCGAGAAGAAATGTGGGACAGGGTGGATCGGAGGGAAAAGAAAAAAAGTCCGTTGTCTGCGAGCGTCACTCCCCTGTCAGGTGCTATTGCGGCTGAGGGAGTCGAAGGAGGCACCAAAGTGGCATTAATATCGCATTTTAAACAGGCGCCAATGTGTCGTCCTCTGACCCAGAGAATAAATTTTGGATTCATACGATCCTTTGGACATCTCGACCAATTCCAAAGGTCTTCCCAGTAAAGGGGGTCGTCTCTTTCATTTAAGTAAACAATAAAAGATGGCTGAAACGGAATGAATTTATTGCCCGGTGAAATTAATCGCCTCCGTTCCTTGGCTTGGTATTTTCCCACAGAAAGAGGAAACTATTACTCTTGGGCAGAGTGGTTCTGGGAATCGGATGACGATGGAGTAAAAAGCTAGATGTATTCTTCGCGAGAAGGATCGCAATGGGCTAAAATTTGATTTATGCAGAGTGATGCTCTTTGTATACTTTTGTGACATTACCGAGAATATAAGACGAAGGTCTTGCCACGAAGAGCTCCGCTGCCCTAATTTTCCTTTCTACAGTAAACTTACACATTGACGCACAATCTTCAGCACACTACCATTAGTAACCCATGAGCATGTCGGAATTACTCCGTATCAATATCGATGAAGAAGAAAAACTATTAGCAGGATGTGTAACTTAATACCTACGCTACCAATGTAAGGAGAAATTATTTACGAAAGTAAATTGTACGTATAAAGTAAAACTGGAAGCATACGATACTCATCATGGATTGGACATTGGACGCACCGCACGATTGGACATCATGCGGTATATTAGTAGATATGGCATATCTATCAGTAGCACTTTCCAGAGAACTCGAAGAATAACTATGGTGGCCCTATATTTTCTCGAAGAAGCCTTTACAGTATATAACCACAACCATTGTTACAATATCATTGTGCGTTTTTTTTTCAGGGAGCAATGGTGAAATTCGTGTACATGCGAGACACAGTAAATAAGTATCCCAATTATAAAGTGATATCCATTTAAAAATTTTACGAATTCTTTTCCGTTACCGTGAAGTTCGACGAACCTAAATGGAATATGCAGCCATCACAATAACCAAAACTTAATGAATCTTTTGAGGAGCGAATGACACGAAGTTAATAATTCATTTATTATTATGAACCTACTTTTTCTTCTTTACAACACTTTTATTATTATATTTATATATATTATTTATATTCGAATGAATTAAGAGCGAGTTGAAGGTTTTTATCGTTAAAGTTGACTTTATAGGTTAATTTAAATTTGCTCCTCGCATCTCCATCAACGTATCTTTTGTCCGATATATATTGTACAACCTCAGCTGTATGTTCTCAAGCTCTTCAGTATCTTCACTCAAACCCACTGCTTCCCAACTCTCAAATGGATGCGACCCCTTGGCGATCGCATCCTTTAAAGGATTCATTACTGTCTAGAATTTCTGAGTTTACTTTCCTACCGTGAGCATGCCCCTCGTAAAAATGTTATCGTTATTTTCCTTTTTCCCTACTACTCATTAAATCCTTTGTAATTTAAAGGCTTCCTATAATTTCTAGAAGCAGAAATACTTTCAATATTATGAGTCGGAGAACCATGCAATAAAAAAGGATCAATTTATGAGCCATCATTTAACGTTTAACATTAAAGATAAATGAAAATTTATCATAGAAGTAGGTTATGCATGACTCATTTCAGTTATTCTTCTTCCAATTAATCATTTGTTAAATTCAGATATTTTGGTTATTCGTTATATCAAGTTCCTGTTGGTTACTGAGAAGATGCGATGTGTAAGAGTTATTTTTGTCCTGACATTTATGCTACATTAACCTTCAATTTGGTAAAATACAATTTGTTAATGTCATATTTATATGCTGTAAAATTATTCTACCAATTCGGTTGAAACTGTTTGAACGTCGAATAAATATATTTAGATTTATGAATATGGAGGCATTTTACAGGTCTTTCTTAATTCTTTTTACTTGAAACGTTGTCTATTTTGACAGCGTAAGTCTAGCTTTTAGTATTCTTAAAAACCCTTATTACGTCAAACTGCTGCAAAATAATAAACAGGAAGATATTATAAGCTAAAATCTTCCCAGTTCATACATTATCGCGCTTGGGTACCTCTGTTGCGATTTATTCCAAAGCCGTGCTCAATGAAATATTTAATTTGAAAGCATCTTATTGATTTCATAAGCCACAAATTATAAAGACCATGTTGATAAGTATATCTGGAAATAAGAAGATATAGTTAGTAGTAATAGTATTGTTAAAAGTGCTTCGACTGCTTTGGTCATTTCGCACCGGGAATCGAAGAAGATATAGTTATTTAATTTTTCCTAGCATTTAGACCTCATTATAGAACACCATTATTCCAATGCATTTCTCACGCGACGAAAATGTAGGGTCCGAATATCCTTTAATAGCGTTCAGAAGGACTTCAGACCGAATTTAACAAGTTCAACAAACAAATTAAATCCTTAGTGAAATATTTTTAACAAAGGAGCGGTTCAATCTCCATCAGGTGGCGGTTCATGGCACAGGGGATGAAACCCTTCCGAAATGGGGTGCATTGGGCACGTGTGTGGCGAGAGGGCGTGGATGCGGCGCGGCGGAGGAAAAGAGAGCGTTTTTAAGGCGTCCCATTGGCGCCATGTCAACCACCCTCGCGACTGACTCGTAGGCGCCGATACTAAAAAACAGTGGAAGGTGCACACGCCGTGGGAGGAACGGAAGTGGGAGCAGGGGTGAGAAGGAGAGGAAAAAACAGGAAGGAAGGATGATGATGAGGGTGGAAGTAATTGGACCACGTGGGAAAAGATGCTGAGAACAACCCTTCACTTTGAAACACGGGCTTGATACGACAACTTATTTTTCATTTTTTTATTAACTTTTAAGGATTGCAATTTTGTATAGATGTTTATTTTAATTTTTTAAATTTGTAGGTGAAAAATATGAATTTTTTTGCCATATTGGTTAGTTCGTGAATGGATCTTCTTGGATAATAGGCTCCTGAATAGCCAAATGTGTAGCGCGTTCGCCTTCGGCAAAAGTGGTCCTGAGTTTAATTCTCGGTGGGGGGTCAACATTTATCGGTGTTCAGCCGGTGTTGTGTTAAATATGGGTATCTATTTGAATTAAGAGCAGATCCCGGAAAACCAAATACAGCGGCAAGGGAGCCGATGAGCTGACCATGTGACCACTGACCTCTGTTAATGCCGCACGTAAGCCATATCCCTCAAAGGGATGCTGCGCTAGGACTTTACTTTTATGTTCTTGGATACGACTGAACATAAGTTGTATTATCCCTAGTGTAATAGCGCGTTTGCTTTTGATGAAAGATGTTTCTGGTTTGATTCCCGGTGCAGGAAATGACATAAGCTGTCGAGGCAATTTAAACAATGCTACGACTACTTTTACACTATTTATTAGCTACGTATAGCTTTGGAGGGCAATGCATCATATCCTTAATGCAGCTTTCCTTTTAAAAACGATTGAATTTTAGTTTAATGCCAATCTATCTTCATATCAGACGTGTGTCTGTTGTGTATCCTTTTAGAATAAACTTGAAAGTTGCCCTATGTATACGCTGCACGTTTCGCATTTCTCGAGATATATTTAAAATAAATATTTTAAGAGAAAAATGATGCTTATTGATCTGTGTTATACAGACATATACGCTCGAGGTAATAGGAGCCCATTCTCTATCAGTGTTTATACGGACCTAATTCCGTTTCTTTTCCCATTCTCCGATTCTATCTTCTGGAAATCTCCCATTTCGTTCAAAGAGCAGACGCCGAAAAATATTCCAATTACAGCACTTGGCGCCGCCTCCGTTAGGTTGATTCCACTCAAACAGCGCGCGCTGCGTGTCCCAGGGAAAGGATTGTTTGGTTTCGGTACACTTACTCGGCAATAATACGCGCCGTTAGTTACGTCGTTAAAATCTGAATACGAAACTGGAGTTTTGAAAGTGACGAGCCTTTATTTTAGCTCGAACGAGAGTCATTTTGGATAGATAATTTTCAGTCGTTCGGTCACGACGCTTCCACCCCTCTCTTTCGCCCTGTTTGCAGACACGAATTAAAACTGCGGCGCTGTATTCTGAATATTATTAAGGAGCTTCTGAGGAGGCGAGGCCCTCGGCCTAAGAGATTAGACAATCTCTTAGAAAGGATTTGTTTGCTGGGTGGCGGGAATAATTTATGGGCACTATGGCTCCTGTGATAATATTTAGCGGAAACCGGCGCCCATGCTCGCATCGTGCCGCTTTCATGATTAAGAGTGGCCGAAAATAAAGGATGAAGAGTGATTTAGAGAGCCGTTGTGAATTGAAAAATCCTTTGGTACCATTCACTACTCAAGATATCTGGGTGAGGGGAGGAACTGTGGAGTAACGCGGAAGGTAGGAGGACAATGCGATGTCGCATTTATGCCGCGGTTACTTCAGTAATACACTTTCTGTTTAATAGATTGTGTTATGCATTGTTTTAGAATGATAGCATAAATAATTTCCAATTTTTCAGAATTTTAAATTTATTTCTGTTTGATATATCATACTTTTTAATGGTAACTCGATTTCAAGTCCTTTTATGATATTTCTAAATTTTAAGTTCTTTGGGGTTTATCCGCAAGTATTTGAGACCCTGTGTCAAGGCTTGGTAATTATGAACGGATCTTAGTCTACTATTGTGTGAAGTATTGCAGTTCATTAGATTTCGTTTTTATTTTCATTTAAATTNTTCTAGTTAAGATGAAAAGTTTCTCTTGGTATTTGTTCTTTTAATTTGATGTTTTGTTTGTTTACCAATTTATATTTTATCTCTTATTTGATGTGGAGTTTAAAAATAACTATACATATGAGAAATATCTAAAGAAGTTACTTAAAAATGCATTTCCGGATGATATGACTACAGCTATTTTTCTTTCTGAAAACACTTTGGGGTTTAAACATATACTTAAATCAAAGGTATACCTTTACAAGCGTCTCAAAGTTACATCTAGTAGGTGTCAGAAGATTTTACCGATTACTCATATGATGGGCTATAAAATATCTACTTGACAAAATTAACAGCAATGTAATTATAAAAATGAATTATTACCCTTCTGTATTTGCGTATTTCACGAGAACTGATCGGTTTAAATGACAGAGAAGTATTTCATTTTAAGGCTACTAAGTCCGAATTTCCACCGGTTTATGTCTCTCAATGTACTACAAAACTCCGGGATTGAAAGTAGCAGAGGATCGCAAAGGTGCCCATCTAATTGACTTTGTATGAGAAAGACGCTCGTTTAAAATTTCCATAGAGGGTATCTGAAGAAATAATAACACAGCCATGGATCCCATGGCGCTCACCTTCCGACCGGCAGCGCATCAATCAAGGTCCAAGATGGGGGCTTTGACCCGGCAAATCCTGATCAAGGGATGCGAGATTGAGTTAGGGGTCGAGGCTGTATGTGCGTAGCGAGGAGGGATAAGGAGATAATACCGGACAAGGGTCTTCAGGAGAAGGGAAAGGAAAAGGGATTGGGAGAGAGGGTTATTTCGGGAGGGAAATTGCGAGGGGAGACGAAGGATAGGCATGGAAGGCTTTTCTATCCGATCGCAAGTCGTAGCTTATCTCGGGCGGACAGTCGACTCCATCTCAACCCTTTCCTCTAACGAACCCCCTCCGGAGATCATCTCGACCCGCTCCCGTATGCTTCCCTAGTTATTCCCGCTTCATCCCGATCTCGGTGCCATACTGACCCTTTTCAAGCGCATCCTTCGTCACAGAGACGTCCCTATCTTCCTCAGCCGACTTTCGGCTCTTCATGCTTCCATCACCTACTCCTCATACAGTTTCATTACGGAACTTCCTCTCCTTTCCACTTTCTTCACCTGACAATTTTCTCCCTTCCTACTATCCTGTCCCACCCACAGCCAAAATAAGCGCATATCTCATTCTCCCGACCCTACTTCTTCCCAATTTCCAGAAGCCTTTTTTGTTTCACCTCTGTTTTCCGTCCAATTCCCTTTTGCTCGTTTCTCGTCTCCCGTAGACAATTCTAGTTTTATGCCCTTCTTAGTTGCTTACCTACCTCCGATGCCAGATGTCAAGGGACGAGCACCTGCCTCTGACCTGATTCGAGAGGACATTCTCGAACGCCTCGTCGATTCGTATCTCTACAGAAGTTTCCTTAATTGACGGTAAAATAATTAAAAAATTAGGTGACCTCGAGGGAAAGAGACGAAATGGAATTTCGGTACAAACGCTTCAAGTTCCTTGTCGAATGAGTCAATCCAACATCCTCTTCCTCTCGTCTTAAAACACGAGGTTCATGGAATAGCGGAAGTAAAGGTAAGAATGAAGAAGTGTGAATATTTGTTGCAATGATCAAAGAATCGATGTAGCTAAACTTTCATTTTACTTTGTTTCCTAAGATGAGGAAGATAAAGAACAGATTCTAATCACATGAAAGTTTTTATAAGTTGCCCATTTAAATAGCTGCAGTGGAATATATGAAGTTTCTTCTACCTGATCACCCAAAAGAAGCAATGAAAACTTTCAAAAACAATATTTATTTTTCACTTTAAAAGTTTATTGCTTGGCAACAGTATACGTAGCTTAACCACGAAATAATTGAATCTTTTATACAGTCTCCCTCAAAGTAAGATTAGAGTAATTGTCTTTGTTTTTAAATTACCATACTGAAAAAGAGCGTACCAATGATTAACCCTAGCGATAATCTATCTTTACATGAAAAACCATACTTCAATACAGAAGCAAGAGCATTTCACAAATGTAAATTTCAGTTTGTTTTTGTTCAATCAATACTATCTCTTGAAAAAGTTGAGAGATTGTTTTTTTATATTTCCTTTGATAGTTTCTCTTCGTTGCTTTTCTTTTACATTTTGAGAGAATTTCAGTTGCAAACTCTTCAGTTTTTACGATCAAGCTTCACCAGGATGTACCATAGAGTAATCTTACTTTATGGATGTACGTAATAAGTTAATGTCCAAATTTATCGTTAAATCATGCTTACTGTTTAAATTATGAGGTATATCGCAGAAAATTATTTATTGTTTCAAGTCGGAAGTCTACTGTATCGTTGTGAAGGTGAGTTGTTATAATTGGATATAGCATCGGTTTCATCTTGCGGAAAATGCATATTTCACGTAGTGGAACCAAATAATCGCAATGAAAATGTTTCACTATATTGTGGTAATGGAGATAACGGAATGAGTATTATAATAGAGGTTAATAATATATCACAGCAGAAATACTTGGATAAAAAGTTCTGATATGAAGCTCAACAATCGCAAAGACAGATTTCCCATTTGAAACTATTCTTTGAGTCTTATCTTCTTTCCGCCATCTTCCAGTTTCTTTCTCTTTCTTTCCTTTTTCTTCGAGGCACTACATTTTTCTTTCTATCGCTCCCTCTTTTTCTTCCCCTTCTTTCCTCTATCGTTCTCCACCCCTACTTTTATCGCCTTGAGAAATCGCTAGAGTTTTGGATGAGATCTTCCGAATTCGGCAAGACAAGTTTCCCAGTTTCAATTAAAACTTTCTTCCCTTCTCCCCTCACTGAAACCCCCGATTCACTAGCTCAACCTTATTCATGACCAAATCCATTATTTTTCCTCTCTTTTTACTTATTACTTGGCGACCTACATCAGTCCTTATACATGTTCTTCTTTATACACCATTGTAAAGAGAGATCACAATGTTAATGGAGTATTTTAGCTATTTCATTCCATTTATGAAACGTAGCTGTTGTAATTACGCAAAAGATGAGCCAAGAACTGACCTTGTTTCCTCACTTTTTGCGTTCTCCTGGAACAACTCCTTTGAAATAACACATATGTATTTTTATTTTGTATCATATTAGGAGCTCGATTTACGAAGAGTATCTACCGTACTTGTTGCATTTGATGAGCTATGAAATTATCATCAAGGGATCGGATAATAACATTCAAGTGGATGCAATTACTTCATCCATCTGTTTCTATAGTATTTTAGATTTTATGCAACAGAAAAAATATAGATAAATGTAAAAAGCAGTTAGCCTTTTTGTTAAAATTCAGAGACTAGTTCATTTTCTTTTTTTCAAGTGCAGACTAAATGGCCTAGTTTCATTGAATTGATCGGAACAGTGCACAGAAGGCTTACATTATCATTTGAGCTATTCGATTTCAGTGTTTGGAATAAAATTCTCCTCCAATATTCACAACAGAAATGGTTTTCTTCTTCCGCTGTCGATAGCATTAGTAAGGATTGAATTAGCAAACGGTTAACAAAATCTGCATAAATGTAAGGATATTTGCAAGGAGTGATCATTATGGACCGCGATTGACCTCTCGATTGCTGAAGGGTGTTCACTCAATTTCGACTGGGGATTGAGATCCACATATTTCTCTCTAAAATCACTGCATATGTGACTTTCTTGCATGAGCTTATTTGCGCGAGTATCCAACAATTCGTTATCAGAATCTTTTCCCGTATTGCAATAGTGTTGTTTGGGACGTGTTAAGTTCGCCAGGAGTTATTCCATAACTGATATCCTTTATACTGCTACATTATAATGCTATTTGGTAGAGAATGACTCTTCTCTGTTAGAAAACTTAGCATAAACCGTTTGTTTTTGGTACTTGGTACACCCTTGGCTCGTGTCTCTTCCTTCGAGCATATGCTTTCGTTCCGCACTTCCTTTGCCGACCGCACCCCTTCCCTGCGCGGATCACTTAGTCTAGACGAGCCGTTTAAGAGACGACTGGCCTCTTTCCGCCTAGTAATTAGCTTTCCTACCACTCTCATCCCTTTCTAACGTTCTGCGAACGTCGGTCCTTTTAAAGATTTCAAATCTGGCTTTTAAAAATTAATTCCTAGATTGTTCCCATTCCTAATAGAGCTTTAATGTTATTAAGGCAAACGATTCAGCGATTAAGGGACAGAAATAAAAGAATCTGTATTAAAGAAGGAAGAAAAATGAAGTAAAATGTGTCAATTGGTTTAGTATGAAAATTGAAATCTCTTGAGGAGTTTTATTCATATATTGGAATTTCGTAGCTGGTGGGTAGCGTATAGCTGGTTTTGGTGCTTAAATAAAAGGAAATTTTATCAGGTAGTTTTAAATTACAATTTAAAGGTGTATGTATCTAATAAAATTACTTATGTCCCTTTTGCATATTCATTTATTTCTAGATTGAAAATTAGCAGCACAGAGTTTTTTCATGTCAATATAAAGGAGGCAATTAACTGCAGGCGATGTAATCTTGCGAAATTCTAGGTTTCATTGTTCGATGTTTAAAAGAGAACTGGAATTAACAAAATCCACTACTACGGCCTCGACTTTGTGGTAGCTATTCATGATGAAAAGAATAAGAAACACTTATACACGTTACCACAGGATAATTTAATGAAACGACCTAGGTTTCGGCGCGCGAGAACTAGAATTATTTAAAGATGTAACAAGATTGTCTCCGAGTTATAAATTCATTTTTTGTTTAGTAGTATAGGAATATATACCTACACATGCCAAACATTAATTTGTATTTGCGCATATGGAAAAAAAATTATATAAGCTTTAATACACTCAAATAACCTTTATTGACTTAACTACAATTTGTTATTAAACATCAGCCATAGAAGTAAATGGTAAAAATTTGTCAAATTTTATGGTAAATATACATTTCGGATGATAATCAAGATTCAAGAAAACTGATATTAATGATATTTTTAAAAGGGCTTCGACGGCTGATGTCTTTTAGCAAAGGCGAAAGCGCTAAGACTACTGAGAATAATAATGAATATTATACCCGTCTTTGAACGTTACATCTGCTGTCGGAATAGATTTTCGTCTGTTACTTCCTTCCCTCCACCCAAAACGAGAAAAGGAATTCTCTTATTATAGGTCTGTGAAAACGTTTGACACTTCAACTTGTAAACTAATTTCGGCATTAACTCTTGCGTAACGCCCAGAAATAACTCCTTTTCAGCCGAGCTTTTGACGCATTGAAGACTTATACCACCTACGTCAACAGTGTGAATAGTACCATGGCATCAAAAGGCAGATGACCCCATTGGGTAACGGGTTGCTCCATCGTCCACAATGACGCGCACTTTGTTCCAGAATGTGAAGATAGAATAGGCAAAGGATATGGAATTGGTACGGACTGGGAAACCTGGCATAGGCAAGAGGCCAATCAGCTGCTCACAATGACAGGATAAGCTTCTCTATGGGGAGCCACGTGGCTATTCGAACATGCGTCTACTTTTGTATTCAACGGTAAAAAGCTCACAGAATTCGTTAGGTCCCTTTCCGAAACTCCGAATGTCAGCATTTGAGTGTTATACTATGCCATCGATATTCGTCGGTTCAATATTTTTTAGCTTCATTACCTGTAATCGGATTATAATTTGGTGTAGTATTCATTTCCACGATATTGTTTGATGAGTGGTCACGAATAATGCCTTTGTCTTGAGAGAACCCAGGTAAAGTTTTTAATCTTCCATCGTAGGAAAGTACATTATAATTTTTCGATGCATTTCGAGAGAGATTTGAAAATCCCTCGCTATTCCTTCTAGCGATAAAAGTTTGACTGACACAGGTGAAATAGTGACTCGAGATTGGGAAAATACATGCAGGATAAGATCGTATTTCTCCTTAATGCTCATGGAATATTACAGTAGTATTTTTAGAAGTGTTTCGACAGCTAAGACCATTTAGCTCGTATGGGCCCCCATCGGGAATCGAACCTGAGACCGCTTCCATCAAGGGATGTCGTTGTTATTACACCCCTTGTCACACTCCACTAGCGGCTTGCAGGGTAAATTTGTAAATTTAAAGAAACTAAAAGTAGATGAAATCTCATTTCTCAGGAGGATTGTCAGATTGTTAATAATTTTGCTGGAGATTCGATAATGGTTGATTGCCCCTAAAACGGGAGTGGATCTAGAAGTTTGACGAGTTGGACGATTTTGTACAATATCTCATCTTACATCTTGTTAGACCAACGAAAATATATGCTTCCTTGTCCTCTGCCAACAGCCTTTCAGATCCAGTTTTTATTGATAATTGTAATTAACGTGGTACAATCTTGGAAATAATTTGTTATTTTATGGCGAACCCTGGTAGTTTTCATTCACAAATATTGTGATAAACATATTTTATTTATACACAACTAGTAAACGCCCCCGCCAAGCATGACGGAACTTAATTTAGTTTAAAAATATATCTATTATCGTATATATCTGGTCCTCCTAAGCCANTGATAAACATATTTTATTTATACACAACTAGTAAACGCCCCCGCCAAGCACGTATGGGATAATTCATGAAATCAACATTATACAATTGCTTTAGTCGTCAAAGGGATGGGTTGTTTATTTCGGAAAAAATTTACGAATAGAGATGAGAATAGTTTTCCTGGGGGTTTCAGCATCGTAGAAACACAATGCAGTTTCTTTCAGATCTCTAAGTCAAGCCGTTTCTGTGATAGTGGGACGGACAGACGGACGGACGGACAGACATTTTCTTTATATATATATATGATACAAAATATTTCTATAGTGTGTATATGATTGATATGTATCTATAAATTTTCTTTCTAGTGTGTACGAAAAATTCGNTTTATATATATATATGATACAAAATATTTCTATAGTGTGTATATGATTGATATGTATCTATAAATTTTCTTTCTAGTGTGTACGAAAAATTCGTTTTCACTTTTTAATAAGACCTTCTTGTAAAATCCTTGACCAACTGTGATAGCATTTTTGTCAAATGTGAAACCATCAAACAGTATTTGAGAGGCGTATTGAACACTTCCAAATAGTTTAACATCAAAATTGTATGTGATAAAACGAATTTGTTGGTTTAGCGAAATAAAAGAGTATTTTTCACTTGACTTATTGCTTTCACTTTGAATTGGCAACTTTGCTGTATGTGAAACAGAAATAAATAAATAAATAGAAGTCATGAAGGGAAAAAGGATCGCTTCTCTAAATTTGCCTCTTTTAAAATGTATGTCAAAATTGAAAACATCCGAGATTTTGCTTTCTGTAATTAGTATGGACGCCTTCATATTTGATGGCCTTCGTCTTAATAGAAGAAATCTTTCAATAATTTAGCTCATTGATCTTTGCTTTTTGTTACCGTTTTGCTGATTTCGAAATTACCTTTCTTCTCTCTTTTTATCCGCATAGCTTAGCATGAGCTTCTCCTGTCAAAGAAACCACTCCTAACTCATTGCCATCTTTCTTTACCTGCCTCATCCATTCCGCAACTCCATGCTTCTGAAGGGAAAAGAGATGTACTCGGTGAGGATTTACGATCGTCAGAAAAAGAAGGCAAAAATCTCCACAACACTCATTTGTTTGTTTCGCTTTTTCTCCGACCCATTCCCAACCATCCCATCCCAGCCATTACTTTGCTTTCTCGGCCACTCCTCTTTAATCCCCTCAGGAACAGAAATTTCTATTTTCGCAGAGAAAAGAGGGCAAAATACAGGCGTTTCACGGGACACAAGCCTCACTCAGCGTGACAACGGGAGAGCAATGCCGAGGAAGGGTTACGTTCAACAAAAGGTGTCGCGTGGGATACGGAAAAGATGGAAGGAGAGGGAAAGACAGAGGAATAAGAAAGGATAAGGAGGGATAAACAGGAGTCCGAAGAATGAGTGACTGACTGACGCTGCCTCGCTGACTGGCCCAGAACAGAGATGGGATTAGGGGAGGGTAACTCACGCCTGATTAGCCATTGTCCGCAGCCTTGAAAGGAGGGTATGGATGCAAACGGGGGAATGTATGCGACTGCATGGAGAGGACGTAAGCAAGCGGAAGAAATGGAATTGCGTATTACCAAAAACGGAGTAAAAAATCGATATCTCAGAGCAGAAAAGCATTCATAGCGGGTTTTATTTTCACGCTCGGCCATATGGCAACTGATTTTCTCTTTTTTCGAAACTTATCCAATGAGAGATTTTATTGGGATGGATGCTGAGGGTACGAAAATCACGAGTTTAGAAATAGAGATGGGGTATACACTATTTTCTACTCAAAATATATCGTATGCATAGCTGTATTGTAAAATATTCTTATACCTCTCACTGCGTATTGCTTTCAGGTAATCTATTCGTTTTATTGAGTGATTTCTTTTTTCTGCTCCTAAAGTTTATAATAATTCGTACCTTATGAGAAAAAGAGCATTCAGTAAGGCGGGATAAATTTCGGACATAATTCCAATATGTACCTCTAAATTCAATAATAATTATTAACACTACAACCAATTCCTAAAACTAATTTTTTTATTTTTATTATTATTATTATAAAACGAGGAAACGACGGAAACGTTCGTAAAATTGCTTGTGATTAAACTCATCTTCAGAATGAAAACATATTTATAGCTGTCCGCGTAGCATCAAATTTATGCCGTAAATCCCTTTCGCGAGAGAAGTGAGAAAGGATTGTCTAGAGTCACGTACTGAGCCATTTAATTTTCTTTGGTTTTTCGTACCTTCTTGTTCTTTAATCTTCCTTAATTCGCTTTTTGGCACCTGAATTAACTTCTTATTGAATATTTAACTTTCTTGTGTAACGACTGACGAAAAGAAGGTTTGATACAAAAGTAAAATACATTGTCTTTCGTGACTAATGCCGTGAAATCCTAAACTGATAAATTTCATTGCTATTATTATTTAACCAAAGCTCCGTTAGCAATATATAACCATAAGCTAGTGGTTAAACGACTGTAAGCTTGGGATCAGAAAATCAAAGAAAAAGCAAGATACTGCTGTAAACATAATTATTCTAAGAATTTGTTTAATGGAATGTTTTCATAGATAGTAATTTCATAGTAGAAATTAGTTTGTCGCTTATATTCAAACGGTATAAGGTCATGTGGAAACCAAGTCCCAGAATAGGAGCGAGGGAGAGGGAAATCTACGCTTCGCATAATGAGTACTGCGCGCGGAAGTTCCTTAATTTGTTCGCATTTGATGAGAACCGCGCCCTTGACAAAAGTGGAGCGCCTTCCTGTAGAAGGGAAAGTGTGGTCTCCACAAAGCTGGAAACTATACATTTATTCTTTTTTATTCCAGCCGCTTTAATAACAGGAAAAAATCCTTATGGTACGTTGCTTGAAACGCCTTTTTTTCTCTCTCCATTGTTTGAAACGAAGATGCGGTATTTTTAATATTTTTAATCTTGTCACGCCGGGATAGGCGCTATTCTTTTGCGTCACCTAAACTTTCAGATTTCTACTGTAAGATAACGGAAGACCTTACTTTAGTTTGAGGACGATCTTTGGCATTACTTTACTTAGCGTGACTTTATTTCCTTTCTGTAAGCGTTTATCATAAGTTTGTTTTTCTTGTAACACATTAAATAATTACGATAGTGGGATAGAATATTGGAGACTAATGCACTGTTATTCTTTGGCATTCACCAAATCCAGTCATCAAATCATGTATTCGATACATTTTTTTAAGGGTCGTACGAGCTTAAAATCAGTTCAAAGATCGGTATACACCAATTCACTTGGTATACCCTTCAAAGGGATCCCAAGTATTAGGATTAATATTCTCATGTATATATTTTCTCCAGAGAAAAATACTGAAATTGAGAAAAGACAAAGAAAGTACTCTTTTGAATGATTTCTGCTAAATGTTGCGAAATGACTTGAAAATAAATCATAAATTAGGAAATAAGCTAGTCTCGGATGGCCATTAGGTACGCCACGATCCTATATTTTTGTATATTCTGATTATACTGAATTAAGTTACAGATTCATTATTCGGTATCTCGGTTCCACCGTCTGTAGCAGAGGTCCGTTCAAGCAGAAAGTCCTGATTTCGAATTCACGATGAAATTAGTTAATTGTGTCCTATATTGCGTTTTTGGAAGCTGGAATTATTTCCGAAAATGTGAGTTTGCATCACACTGCTTCTAATTACATCGTATCTCTGAAAATCCGGAGGAGAATCTCCCAGATACTTCCATTGTCCACAAATATAGGTCTCTACCGTACTCCGCCTCTGTTATTTGTCGTGGCGGAGTAACTCCGCGAGCATCAGCCCGACTCCAATTTGCCTCACTTTCCCTTTTGCTCATCTCCACTCCGGGAGAGCATTGTCGGCGTGCAAATCGCCGTGAAATGACAAGGTGGCACTTTTTACCTCTTTCTTCTCATTGTTCGCGAGTGCCATCCTTCGCAGCTGGAGTCCTCGCCTCTTCCTTTCTTCCTCCGCTAAATCCCTTTCCTTCATCCGCACTCCTCTTGCTCGCTATGTAAACAGTCTGACAAAGTCTAACTTATTTTTTGCTTCTTTGGAATGGATGCTCCTCGGAGAGACGCACCCGAAAACCTTCCGGGAATCGCACGTCCAGCGGTGAGCGCGAGCGCCCCCTAAAAAACAATCAGCTTTCAGGAAGAGCTGCCATCCTGTTTACGACGGCTTGGCGTGACTTCCATTCTGTTCCTGTCCCGAACAATGATGCGAACGCATAGGTGAGCGCCACTCTTTTAGTCAGAGTGGTTCCCCTTATCTCGCTCCTATTATCTGCCCTCTCACACGCATCGGATCGCGTTCTGTTACCGAGAGCACCAACAAAAGCGGACGACTATAAAGTGCCGGTTATAAAATGATAAATCGGCCGCTTTTCTCGTTAATTCTGCGCTTATAATTTTCAGACGGATTAATGTTTTTCACCCTTTCCTTCGTGGACTCGAAAGCAGAGGTCGCGGGGTTACTTAAACTCAGAATTCAAATAAATACTGATCCCGGTTATTCTTCGAACATTAGTGAAATAATCACGCTACTTTAGCAGGAAATTCTCTTGAGGATGCGTGTACTTGTACTTATGATTACGATGTTTTGCTCAGCTTAATTCAGTTATGTAATCTATAATCTATTTTCACATCGATATATTCTTCTCGTGGTATGCCTCTTATTCCCCGACCTATGGCTGAAATGGATGGAATGTATGAATGATAAGGAAAAAGAAACATTCAAGGATAAAAGCATCATCTCGTCGTTTGAAATAATTTCAACGATTTAAAGCTTGCAGCACAGATTTTACAGCTTTTTATTTCTAATATAGACATATCGTGTCAATGTGGCCCGTACAAACTCAGGTCCGCGTGGTAAAGAAATCGAAATGTGATATTTGTTAGATTATATGCTCCAGGGCTAGAGAAATCAAACCTCCCTGTTTTACCTTAATGAACTTGCGTTTTAACCTGAGTGTGTGACTGATAAAAATTAAGGAAATGCGTTAGAGAGGAATCGAAGAAAAAGTACTCGTAATCACGGTTCGAAAATACGAAGACAATTGATATAAGAGATATTGACTGAAACTCGGAATGATAAAAGGAGGGTGAACCCTAAACTAATTCAAGAGAAAAAGGGTGGACGGTAACTTTGCACATTAGTTAAGGGGTGCACCTAGGAATATTCCGAAGGAGAAATGGACATGAGAAAATTCTGACAGGCCCAGGACTTGAACCCGGAAAGTGGAAGATCCAGGTTCGAGTCCCGATCCAATCAAAATCTTTTTATACCCGTTCCTTCTGGGGCTCATTAAAGAGTTTTGGTTGTGATCTTATGGTACGTACATAAAATGGATAATTGCATGCTTGATCAGAAAAAACCACACATTTGATTCCAGCTTAGAGAATCTTGAAAATTTAAATGTCATCTATCAAAACCGAGTTGGAATTTGAATAAGATGCTTTGAGAGAAATTATGTCAGTCGGACAATATATTATGAGTTATATTTTAATTTATAGATGTTTTAAGATTGCAGTCGACTTGTCAGCGGTAAATGCTGTTGCATTTCAAAATCAAATGAATATAATCAAAAGTTCAGTAGAATTATTACTTACCTGGATATATATTTACGTAAAAAATCTTTTCTGATATATTCAACATATCATTTTGTAAAAATAAGTAACGAGCGAGAAAATGTCAACGAGTGAAAGTAATGTTACCTTGTTATGCCCTAATAATCACATGAGATTTTCCAGTTTCAATAACATAATTTTAGAGTTTTAATAATAATCGTCTTTACTAAAGCGAGATAGAATGAAAATTGTCTCATGTTATATGAATTTGAATAACAGTTTATGACTTTGAATTTCAACCGATGCTTCGATATACCGATTCGTAAGCGCAGCCCGATTCCAGAGCAGCGATTTTAAAGATATCACCATTGCACGCCACGCTCCTCGTAACGCTAGGTAGCACGTAGATTAAAATCTTCATTTATGTATATAATTTTTGCATTGAGAAAATGTACGATAAAATTCCTTAATGAACAATATTAAATGGAATCTTACGGCCCTAATAGAGCCATCAGAAGATAGTTGATTTTTATTACAATTGCAATTAGCTTTCTTTACGACTTTCATAATGGATATAACCAAGTGTTGCTAATTCTTCGCAACTACCCTCTCTTGCCTAATTGAACGAATTGCTCGTCATAGAAATGCTAGTTAATCAGCATTCAGCTTACGATTTTTGTTTGCTTTAACCGCACGCGAGAAATTATTGTCTTCTAGAACGGCGGGGGTAGAATTTAGCTTTTGCTATATAAGGTTTTCTTAATTGTTGTTTTTAACTTGCGGTAAACAAATTAATTTTCTCTTAATTTGAGCTGTGTTATTTTGGCCATTTAATCTGAAATTTGCTACTCCCAAGGAAGCACTACTCGTAAATACTATGTCATTATACTGAGATATAACTTGATTGTGTCTAACTTACACCATCTCCGTAGAAAATAAAGAACTCTAAGGAGAATAGAATTGAATAACAAAATGGAGACACTAATTTTGCACAGTGCACGTTATATTCGGTATCATCAACGGATATAAGGTATGATATTTTGTGATCTTCACGAGTAATCATATTGGATTGAATTATATATATTTATTTATTTAAGTATGTTTGATTTAGGATAAATGTAATCCGATGAAAGGTGTTTCATCTTATAGCAAGATGTACTCTCAATTTTGATAGATACTGAACTTAGATGCCACAAGAACGAATATGAATATCAAGGTACTGAGGATGATTAATTGCTCGAATGCATTACAATTTTAGAACCGTGGTAGTGAACCCTGAAAATAAAATTTTGATGGATTAGTTGCGTTGTATAATGGCAATCACTTTCCATCAGTGTCGTTGAACACACCATACCTCTCTATGGCGAATAAAGAAAAATTCTTTTTTTCTGAGCTAGATCATTTATTTCTCTTACTTAATTTAGTGTTCGATATAATTGGATTGTAACTTTGGATATTTCATGGTAGTTTTTTTGAAAAAATATAAGAATCGCATAGGAAATTGAGGCTTATTGAGATAATATGCACTGAAAGAATGTGGCGATCAAGCTGATGACATTGCCGGTCCAAGGAAAGTGCAGCGTGGGCAATTAATGAAAGTGNTGATATATTCAACATATCATTTTGTAAAAATAAGTAACGAGCGAGAAAATGTCAACGAGTGAAAGTAATGTTACCTTGTTATGCCCTAATAATCACATGAGATTTTCCAGTTTCAATAACATAATTTTAGAGTTTTAATAATAATCGTCTTTACTAAAGCGAGATAGAATGAAAATTGTCTCATGTTATATGAATTTGAATAACAGTTTATGACTTTGAATTTCAACCGATGCTTCGATATACCGATTCGTAAGCGCAGCCCGATTCCAGAGCAGCGATTTTAAAGATATCACCATTGCACGCCACGCTCCTCGTAACGCTAGGTAGCACGTAGATTAAAATCTTCATTTATGTATATAATTTTTGCATTGAGAAAATGTACGATAAAATTCCTTAATGAACAATATTAAATGGAATCTTACGGCCCTAATAGAGCCATCAGAAGATAGTTGATTTTTATTACAATTGCAATTAGCTTTCTTTACGACTTTCATAATGGATATAACCAAGTGTTGCTAATTCTTCGCAACTACCCTCTCTTGCCTAATTGAACGAATTGCTCGTCATAGAAATGCTAGTTAATCAGCATTCAGCTTACGATTTTTGTTTGCTTTAACCGCACGCGAGAAATTATTGTCTTCTAGAACGGCGGGGATAGAATTTAGCTTTTGCTATATAAGGTTTTCTTAATTGTTGTTTTTAACTTGCGGTAAACAAATTAATTTTCTCTTAATTTGAGCTGTGTTATTTTGGCCATTTAATCTGAAATTTGCTACTCCCAAGGAAGCACTACTCGTAAATACTATGTCATTATACTGAGATATAACTTGATTGTGTCTAACTTACACCATCTCCGTAGAAAATAAAGAACTCTAAGGAGAATAGAATTGAATAACAAAATGGAGACACTAATTTTGCACAGTGCACGTTATATTCGTGGGCAGCGTGGGCAATTAATGAAAGTGCCCATTCTAGAAAAAAATAAATAAAAATATATGCCTCGTATAATGATATTTCTTTGAAACCGGTAAAAAACATTTTCTCGATATCTTTAGACTGTATACTGGAACGTATTAATATATGATACGCAACTACTAACTCGTATTTTAGGAATCAACATACTTAATTTCTTAAGCATCATGAGTCCCATCTTTCGGTGGGTTCATAAGCTCTAACATCTCCCAATTCAACGTCCTTTCTTTCGTTTCTGGGCAGCTAATTTCACCCTTTACATAATATAATATCTTTGATGTCATAATTTCTTAATAGGGTTTGTCCACACTCTCTAGTTTGGAAGGGTCCTGGTTATAGAATTGTTGTCTGGTCTTACACTGTTGCCTGCTCTGGTCTCTTAGTCTCACCTCTGTTTTGCTTGGATTTAACCAAATCCTGCATGCAGTTTTCAGGTCGTTAGCCGTCGTCAATCACCTACTGTTGTGACGTAAGAGTACCAAAATGTGTTGGAGAGTGCTCCCACGGTATTGGAAGAAGCGTCGCAGGTCGCCCGGGAAAAGGGCAGCGCGGAATAGGAAAGGGAAGCCGAGGGGGATAAAGGATGGTATTTCATGCGGGCGGAGAAAAGTGGTTTATCGAGTGCTGCTTATAAGGAGCCATAGCATCTATTTGTGTACGAACAAATGTTCTCTTATGAATACTTGGGGAATGAAAGGGAAGAGGTGGAGGAGTAGAGGGGAGTTGTTATGAAGGAGAGGTTTTTAAAATTGCGAAAGAGTTAAAAGTACATCCGCGAGGTTAGAGCGCTTACGACTTTCCTCGTCACGCGAAGAAAATAAATTAACTTGGTTCTAAAAACGGAACGAATCCATTTCCTCCGCAACAATTAATCTGTTGCCTCGCGATAAGTGGTTGTTTAATATTTGATGAGCTGAAAGCGAGCACTTGGAGCTGTTATTTCGCGATTAAAAATGGGGTTCGTTGGTAAACTTAAGTTGGTAATTATCAACCAATTTCCTTTTTCGTAATTAATGAGGTTCTAAAGGTTAATGAAGCTGCTGCTATGGCCTAATATACGTCCATTAATTGCTAATTTATTGAACGTATATAATAATACATATAATTGAATATTGGTGTGTACGAATATTGAGGTATAGTTAATAAATTAAGTTGACCTTGGTTTTTAAGATTGCTTTTTATTGAAAAAATCCTTCTTTTTGGGAATTCTAAATGGAACTTTAATGAAAACAATTTTATTCCAGAATAATTTGAAATTATAACATTCATTCTGTCATCTGCGATAGCTAATATAAGAATTTGGTGAAGGTTTCTGAATCCAAGAACATTAAATAGGGCTACTTCTTCGTTATTGGTATAAAATTCTGATTTATACGTTGAATTGATGAGAAAGATAGCACAGCGAGGGATGGCGAAGTCAAGTGAAATCTATGAAAGCCTGAGCCTGCGGCCGGCTTTCAGCATGTGGCGGAGGAAATAGGTTATACTTAATAGAAGATTTTTCTTGCTGCATATTTGGTTTCTTTCCTGATAATCATTAACATAAATTATTCCTAAAACTCTTTTATCAAAATCGCAAATTACGCTATGTTTAAATCCCGTATGATTAAGCTATTTTGCTATTATGAATAGGAANTATGTCTATGTTTGTACCCTGCAAGCCGCCTTTCGGCGTGTGGCAGGGGGTGCATGCACCATGACTCTATTTCCTTAATCGATTATTTTCGCGTATCGTTCGCGGAAAAAATGAGTTCTTGAATCTATTTGTTCTGGCATCTATTTCTCTGATCTTTCTCGTATTATCGGAACGGCCTATGTAGCATGGTGAACGCATTATATCTGCTAATCATCTCTGAACGTGCTTTCTCTGAATTTATCCAGTAAATTGATCCTTTTTTGAAATCTTCTAACCTCCAAAGATTCCCATTTTGCGCCCTGGAGCATCTGAGTAACGCTCACTGATTTATCGTAGTAATTCTTCACAAAACGTATCGCCTTCCGGTGCACTTTTTTCTAATTCTTAAATACAACACTTATTGGCAGGGTCCCATACACTACACGCATACTCAAGATGAGGTCTAACTAACGCAAGATACGTAACATCACTCGCGAACTTTTTCGTCGCTCTGACCGACTATTCTCTTTACGAAGCCGAGTTTTTTAAGTGCTTAGTTAAAAATAAGTGCTTACACTTTTAATGTAGGGATACTCTGTTTGATAATGCATATTTGTGACACAATTTGATACACATATGTAACATATACGATTCACGCTAGTAAGAAAGAGTAAAAAATTTTCAGATTAGGAATTTACCATAATAAATAAAAAAAATATCGTAAGAAAATGATGGATCGTTGAAATATTCTGTCAGGATATCGAAAGGGCATTTCCATATTTATTTTTCTCTCTTTTCATGAACCTAAACATAACGGCCGTTCTTGGATAAAGCATTTGCGCATCATGGTACACACAGTAGCAGATTCACTCGGACAACAATACAGCAATAAAAACGGCTTCTGATAATCCTTCATTGTTTCGCGATTTCCGAGCGATCAGCAGCGTCGTCGACGAATACAAAAGAGAAAAAGTGCTAAAAAGCACTACCAGCTTATGACTTCTTTTTTTTAGACGGAGCTAGCATATGCGATAGAATCGGAAAGTGATTTTATTTCGGTCGAGCAAAAATCCGAAACTTTTTTTGTCGGCGTGCTGAAAACGCGGCCCGTGGAAAATTGAGAGCTCCTCCCCCCATCCCGGAGGACTCATTCGTGGGCAAAAGAGAGCTTATCCCATGATTGGCCCGCGCTTTGTGCTTCTGAATTGGTTCGTGCTTCAGGGGCGAGAGGAAGGGAAGACAAAGGGGGAGGGGATGAAGAGATATCAACTGCGAGCTTTATTTCGGATTTGCTTTGCCGATTCCGCAATCGCCGTGTTTATTGGGCCGTGTGTGTGGGAAGGGGCTGTCAGCGAGTATTTCAGGGGTCCGCTAGGGCATGAAGTGAAGTCGGAGGAAATGATTTCGTTCATTTCCATTAGGGAGTCCAAAGGGACGGAGGCGCTTTCATAGATTGGATCCTCTCGTTGCATCTCGGGGAAACTGCTATTCAATTTACATGGTTGCGTGGGTTGACGGAAGAGCCAAACTCTCTAACGGCATGCAAAAAATTACGCGATTGATTAAGGAACTGAATTTTTAGTTGCGTTTTGTTTTCAAAAGCAGTCGGCAATAACGGAAATTTGACGATAATATTGGATTTATGCGATTAGTCTTTTTTCGTTTACTATCAAATGTATCTATCGCGTATTTAACTTTAAGGGCAAACCCAGAAAAAATGCATAATTTTGAGAACGTTTTCTCAAATTCTACATCATATGTAAGAGTTTAATTATGTTGAATGCGATGGAAATGGTGATAAAGAGGAACTTATTTAGGATTGAGATTGAAAGGAAGTGTATGATAACATGGATGGATGAGAACTTTTCTTTGTATGCAACGTACGTGATGAAACTATAGTTAAATTTTCCTTTAACGTTACCGTGATGATAAAAGGAAAAACCAAGTAAGTTTTTTAATACACAATCAAATATAATCGAAGGAAAGTCTGAAATCTATACATTGTTCGATTAAATGCACAGCAGTAAAACTCCGCGAATATTAATCAATCTAAAAAAGTCTATTTTTTCCTACTGAATTTTAATAATAAACTTCAGTTCAAGGATAATCATTCCGTTCCGACTTAAATGTTTTTGGTGCTTCATATTCATTCCTCTTTCAATTTTACGCTTTTCAGTCCTTATTTAATGCCCCCAGGACATTATGTATACATTTATCGAAATCCTTCTGTGAAAATTTCGTTATATTTCAAAATATACGGCAATAAATTCTTCCCCATGCCTAAGTCACCCTCTCCTTAATATCTTTCTCTTTTTTCACTAATTTGAATTTTTAGTGACGAAAGGCTCGAATGGAACTTTGGATATAAGAAAAATACGGAGCGATAAGAATTCCAGCTCAAGTACCCATAAAATAGCGAAATATTTTTTATATCTGTCGGCGAGAAGAATCAAGCTGTTGTAATATCATGTACGCGCACATATGACGGTGAGGAACATGTGAGCTTATTACAGGCCTACATATCTAGGTCACCTGTAATTCTTTAGGGGAGCTTTAGAATTAAAAGCCTTTTTTTCTTTATGCTTTACGGTAATAAAAAGTGAGGGTTTTACAGCCCTTGAACACGATACCGCAGCAATTCTTCATGGATCAGAGTCCCGAAACAAGTCCAACCCCTTCGGTGCACGACCTCTTGTTCACCTTCTGCACACGTAAAAAACAGCGGATAAGATTTCCCCAGGTATTTGTAAAAATGACAACCGACCAATTACAGACCGAGCTAATTATGACAGAGGCGATTCCTGCTTTTTAGAAAGCGTTTCCCAACCTTGACTGGGAGAGGGGAAGTCAGGTCGAACTTCTTTTGTTTTTATATCAAGTGGATGCCATAATGGCAGGAAGGAGGCGGTTGGAGGGAGAACGGGGATTAGCATTTCATACGGTTGACATTTTTGAATATTCAGACGCTTATCTGACTCGAAAAGCTTGCGACTCGAACAGAAGGAAGTCAGAATTGTGAGCTGTAGTCACGGAAGAGACGTAGAAGTGGTCGTATAACTTCGGCGAAGGCGGTTGATCGGCCGAGGCGTGACGCAACTTGTCAAAAGGAGGTAAAGGAGAGATGGCGAGGGAGGAAAGTGATGTATTAAGACTAGGAATAAGGGTAGTAGAAGGAGGATGGATTAGAAGAAGCAACAAAGCTATTTGAGCAAAGTACCTTATAAAGGTAACACATATTTCGATTTAGTAGCATTGGTGGATACAGAGGGACCGCGTGTTTTTATTGCTATATTTCTTTATTGCGTGTATTAAATTGCTAAAAGTGCTTCGGCAGCTAAGGTCATTTCACACGTGAGCTCCCACCGGGAATAGAACCTGGAACCGCTTTCTCCAAAGTCGAACGCGTAACCCACAAGGCTATCCAGAGGCTCTCCGAGTATTGATAGAATATGGAATGGTTTCGTCCCTTATAGGCGGTTGTCTATGTTTAGCCCTACATGGACCGTTGTCTAATGGAAATTTTAGGCAATTGTCTCAGTTAATTAAAAGGTAAATCCATTCTAGATAATCAGCCTTTACCGCATGAGACATTTCTAGAAAAATAATTGAACGAAAGTTACCAGAAAATTGAATGAAGGGAACATGTAATTATGAATTGCATAATTTAGAAGTTTAATTAAAGAAAGGTGAAAAGCCGCGATGAGAGGCACCTCGCGAATCGTACCAATGAAATTAATTGCATCATAATTTATAGACCTATTTAGTTAGAATAAAATTAAAATATATCATGCCGCATGGCCAAATATGGTTTTTAATTTTGATTTCGAGAGAAGGAAGCAATTTGTTCTCTGAAAAAAGAGATAAACGAATCCGTTTTTTTCGAGACGGAAATATAGCTCTCGGGAACTTGTACTTTTCATAAGTCCGAGAGTTATGACTGTTTTTGTCTTTGCTAATGATAATTGCAAAGATGGAATTAATCACAAAATCAAGTATCTTATTATTCGTCATCAGGAATACACCGTTAGCGTGTTTTATTTCAAAATTATGGATTTTTTTCTCTCTCCGTTCTGAGAACACCCCAAGCGTTGAAATCACTCGCTTGGCATCAACCACCATAACCACCGGATTTGATGCTCCCATTAAAAAGCTCTGCGTTTAATAATTTAGCTTCTTTACTCAATGCGTATGGGTACACTTTCACTTATTTCCAGTTTTAACCCTTTATTTCAATCCGATTTCGTAATCCGAACTGAGGAGTCTTCATTCAATTGAGAAATTCCATCTACAGATCCGCATCGTTTACGTTGCCATTGATTTGTACAAGTTCCTCAAAGTTTGTTAAAAGTATTCTTCCTTTCCTCTGTCAATTACTGTGAAAGCTGTTTTTATTAGAAAATCTATGATGGAAATTTCGAACAGGTACGGAGAAGTGATTATGCATATTAATTTGCTTTGCTAATTGGAATTTAAGAGTGTCTAATGAGTCACGTGTTTGCGATTAGCCTACCTTATATCCGACTTCGTTCAGCATGCATTGCATTAGAATAAATATTGCACAAGTACTCAGAGTGAGGTGAAATTAATGTATCAAAAATTGCAATATATCTATTAGGAAGCTAGTTTTTAGTTTGTCTTCGGACGAATTTGGAAATTAGATTATAGTCGCACCGAGAATATGGGCATAGAAATTCATAACTTACTTTTTCAGGTGTTAAAATTTGAACTGGAATGATATAGCATTAT